>JAKUCM010009186.1:0-25640 GCA_023374145.1 Lepidium sativum | reverse complement strand
AGAGAGAACATGTAATAAAACATAATCATTTTTATTTAAAAAATAATAATTATTTAGACCCATGAACTTACTAATTCACCATTGTCAAAACTCGTCCAACACTTTCTTTTAAATTTAAATATCTGCAAAAATAAATTATGTTTATAATAAAAAAAATTTTCAAATCTTTTTATTAAAAATACATAGTAAACATTAATCTATATTGTTATGAAACGATTTCGGAAAACCAACATATTGTTGAAAAAGCATTACACTAACCAAAAATTAGTATGAAAGATGATAACAATCATTATTATGTCATTGCATATGTGATTAGGTTTATTTTATGATTGATTCTTTCATGAACTAGATTTATGATCAATATTACGAATATTTTTTAAAAACTTTTTTAACTATATTGTATGTGTTAGTATGGTATATTTTTTACGTTATTAATACTTTTCCAAATATGTTAGATCAATTTTATTCATTTTACCAATTTATATATGATTTATTGATATGTATACATTTTAGCTAGTTTAAAGAGTAATGTTTCATTTATTTTGCATTGATTTAACAGTATTTGCATTATATTAGATTCTTTTTAAGTTCATCTGCGTAGTTTCACTCACATTGTATAATTTCACATTTGGACTTGTATTCAAGAACATTTGGTTATTCTGAAAATCAATTCAGATTAGAGGTGAAAAGATTCAACGAACTTGACAAGAACAATCAATTTAGTGTTGGTTTGGTTTCAATCGGTTTGTTCTTAAAAAGTTTTATCCGAACAAATCTGAAAGCGAATGAAACCAAGCATAAACCAAACTAAAATATTTTGATACCTACGTGTAAGATTAATATAATTATTTATCCAATTAAAATTTACATGGTCAAAAGAAAAATTTGGAAATATTTATTCTATGTATTACATTTGAAAAACAAATTATGATCTTTATATTTTCGGCTAAAATAAAAAGAATAACTTCCGAGTTCTAATTTTTTGACTGAAAAAAGGAGATCAAACCATAAATATATAAATTAGTTTAGACATGTAAAATGGACAGATGCAGAATACCAGGATAAAGGAAGAAAAGAAAAGCACATATAAAAAAAGGAAAATAGTTCCTCACAGTTCCTAAAGTAAAAATTAACAAAAAGAACTGTTGAATACAAAAATTCCACCTTTTCAATTAGGGAACCAACGAACTCAGAGCTACACCTTCCCTGGCTTGCCTAGACTAGCTTAAAATAATAAATACAAAATAAATAAATAAAAAATTGATCAATGAATTGAATTTTGCATTTGGTTAGATTCTAAATTCGAACTTGAATGGAAATGTAAGTAACCAATTAATATATCCTCACGTGGAAAACACTATTTCACATGCACCTACCTATCGCTCACTTTAATTTACTTTATGCCATATTGGGTATCACGTGAAGCCATAACTCAATTTTGTCCAGATCTGTTTCTACTTTACTTCGTTGCTTGGACCATGCCTTGTTTACATAGCAGTCGAATGTGCAGTTTTTCTAGACCACACGTCAAATACAATTTAGATTAAGTCTTTCTTATATTTTCCTTTTTTTGTATAAAACTTTATTTAAATTAAAAAGTTAGTTGAAGAGGAAATATTTCAGTTAACTAAAATGTTGAGAATAAAAATATTTATTAATTCATGCAAATTTGTTTGATGTTAATTTTTATTTAAATGAAACGAAAACACTATTTTGATTTTTATCACATTTCATCAAAGAAAGTTTCTCTCATGTATAACGATATAATTATCTAATCCAAATAGATAATGGTTTATTTGGTTGAAAGAATTTTAATATATAATGATATTAAATAAAGTAAAGATAGATCATGATGTATTTGAGGTTTTTTTTATGACATATGTCACAAAGACAGAAGACACGTGTCAGCTTCTTATAATATGAGTGTGGAAAAACTTTATTTTACTTTATATAATAAAAAATTTTGTACAAATGATCGTTTTCACAATTTAACTTTCTAAATAAAATAAATTCAAATCAATATTATCAGCTCAAAAATCATCGCAATATAATTTATAATGCCATAAAGTTTCTCATGAATGCTTGTTTTGATGCAAATTTCCAGATTATATCTGAATAAAGAGGTGTAATGTGATTTTGTAACTGTCTACTGAAAAAGAAATGAAAAGCATATGAGATTTTTTGGCTTCAAACTATAGTTTGTAGCAATGTTTCAGCTCAACAACTTTAGTTGAGTGAGTTCAGTTTAAGATGAAGTTTAGGCAGAAGGAATTGTGAATTCTGACTTGCTCTAGGATCTTGGGTTGGGAATTGTTCGAGAGTCTCCTTAATCAAGTCTCTTCCATAGTGTCTGTTTCCTTGGTAAATTGAATTAAGATTGACTTTACCTGTTCCAGTTTTATCTTGAGTTTAACTACCCTTTAGCATTTTGTACTTGATTTGGTATTCTGCATCTTTCTTCTGTTGTGTCCTAATTAATGCCTTTGGTTTGCCTGAAAATTGTCAACCCAAAAGTAATGTTCAAACACCAAACGGTAAAAGCCAGAAAAGGACTACACAATGGCTTCTATATGCTGAAGTATAATCAAAATCCTGTACAAAATTTTATCTTCATTGGTTATACATGGTATAAGTTAGTTATTTATGTAAAGAGTTACATTCATATAGTTATGTCTATTCATATAGTTGTGTATTCGTATAGTTGTGTCTCTTAAATTAACACATGTTCAATACTTTTATTTCTTGTTGTATAAGAAAATGTAATGATAAAAACACACATGTATGTACATTTTCTTTAATAAGAAAACCAGAGAGTTCAATTGAAACGGAACAATTAATAAAACAGAGTTCGATCAAGAGAACAAATTAACATGGTATCAGAGCTTTTCGATTGAGAGGACAAAAAGAGAAAGCAAAAACCAATCACATCAAGAGAAACAGATCGTATACGTTTTGCAAAAAATAAGCCGAGACGATGCAAGGCTCTTCACATCAAGTGATCCCTATATTCGATGGGGAGGAGTACGGTTTCTGGAGCATTAAGATGTAAATCATTCTCAAAACCAGAAAACTATGGTCCGTGGTAGAAGAAGGTGTGACGGCCGAACCGGTGCAAGGGCAACAGACTCCAGTAACCGCTAGGGCAAAGATGATTAGAGAATAAGCAATAGCAAATGATACTTTGGCATTGCAACTTTTGCAAACTGTTGTAGCAGATTAAATATTCTCATGAATTATGGCAGCAATGACATCAAAAGAGGTGTGGGATACATTGAATACTGAATACGAAGGATCCTCACAAGTTTGGTTGATCAAACTTCAAGCGTTGCGTAGAGAGTACGAAAATCTGAAAATGTATGATGAAGAGAACATAAAATCATTCACTGATAAGTTCAATGTTTTGGAAAATCAATTAACTTATCATGGAGAAAAGAAAACAAATTCTCAAGTTGTTCAAAAGATACTCATTAACAACGATAGAGCTAATCAATATTTTGAAAGCACATAACGCAAGATTGTCCGCAAGAGATGAAAGCACAATTGAAGGAGCATTCAATGCTCACAAAAAGGAAAAAGAAACCGGTTCTAAACAAGACAACAGTAGAAGCCGTGAGAATCAAGGCAAGAAGTGGTGTGACTTTTGCAAGAGAAGCAGCCACACAAAAGAAGAGTGTTGGAAGAAACTGAAAGAGAACGATCAAGACAAGAATAAGAAGAGTAACATTAAGTGTTACAACTATGGTATGATCGTCCACTACTCTAACAAGTGTCACTCAAAGAAGAAAGAAAGGGCACATGTGAGTCTTAAAGATGAATACTCAATTGATAAAGATCACATGTTGTTTAGCGCAAGTGAAGTCAAAGGAGCAACAATAAAAGAAGATGCTTGGTTAGTAGATAGTGGATGCACTAACCATATGACTAAGGAGGAGAGATACTTCTCTAAAATTGACAAAAGTTTAAAAGTTCCGATCAAAGTTGGTAATGGAGAAATCATCATGACAGCCGGTAAAGGAGATATTACCGTCATAACAAGCAAAGGCAAGAAGATCATTCAAAACATGTTTTTGGTACCTGTCTTGGAAAAGAATCTATTTAGTGTTCCTCAAATAATCTCAAGTGGTTATCGAGTTATTTTTGAAGACAAGAAATGCATCATACTTGATGCAAAATGCAAGTTGCTAATGGAGATTCCAATGAGTCACAAAAGTTTCAGAATCAATTTCAAAGCAGTTCAAGATGAAGCTATGAATGCAAGTGATCAAGAGAAAATGGAGACATGGCAAGAGAGGTTTGGTCATGTAGGCAACAAACGATTGCAACAAATGCAACACAAAGACTTGGTAAATGGGTTACCAAAATTTAAAGTCAACAAGGAAGTATGTGAGGCGTGTAATCTTGGAAAGCAATTACGGAAAAGCTTTCCAAAAGAATCTCAAACAAAAACAAAAGAGAAGCTTGAAATTTTGTCTATGGATGTGTGCAGACCTATGCAACACAAATCACTCGATGGTAGCCGGTATTTTCTATTATTTTTAGATATTATACTCTCATGTGTTGGGTATACTTTTTGAAACAAAAATCAGAAACATTCTTAACATTTAAGATGTTCAAGACCATGATAGAAAAGCAATTTGGTTGTGTTATCAAGAAATTAAGATCAGACGGTGGTAGTGAATTTACTTCACAAGAATTCAACAAATTCTGTAAAGAAGAAGGGATCAATAGGCAAGTTACTTTGCCTTACTCTCCACAACAGAATGGTGCAGCAGAAAGGAAGAATATATCCTTGGTGGAAATGGCAATATTAATAATTGTTGAGCAAGGTTTACCGCTCAAGTTATGGGCAGAAGCGGTGTATACCTCAACTTACATTCAAAACCGCCTTCCATCAAAGGCTATTGAAGATGATTTGACACTTATAAAGAAGTGGTGTGGACACAAGCCAACCATGTCACATTTGAAGATATTTGGTAGCATATGCTATGTGCATATAGCATATCAAAAGAGAAGGAATAGACGCTAAGGTAAAATGTGGAATCTTCATTGGTTATAGCAATCAGTCAAAAGGCTATAAAGTTTTTATCTTGGAGAATGAGAAGGTTAAGGTGTCAAGAGATGTTGAGTTTGATGAAAACAAGAAATGGGATTGGAGCAAGCAAGAGAAGTAAAGAAGATCTTTGTTTTACCCATCAACGATCAACAACCATCACAAGATCGAACCGGAAACACTTCCAATACATTTTTGGTTCAAGAAGATGATCATGATAACTATGAAGATGGAAGTGATGAAAGAAAGACATTTGAACCTCCAAGAAGACTCAAATCTATGCAAGAAATCATGAATACAACACCAAGAGCAGACTTTGGAGAAGCCGCCAAAATCATAAAAGAGTGTCTTCCAAGCATATGACGAACCACAAACTTACAAAGAAGCATGTATTGACAAAGAATGGAGAAAGGCTATGAAGGAGGAGATTGACATGATTGAGGGAAACAAGACATGGACACTAGTGAACAAGCTGGAGAACAAACATGTTATAAGTGTAGAATGGATCTACAAGATCAAGACAAGTGGTAATCCAATTTAACACAAGGCAAGACTAGTAGCAAGAGGGTTTTCTCAAAAATATGGAGTTGATTACGTTGAGACATTTGTCCTAGTTTCAAGACATGATACAATACGAGCCATCCTTGCATATGCGGCTCAATGAAATGGAGATTGTTTCAAATGGATGTTAAATCAGCCTTTTTAAATGGAGAACTAGAAGAAGTTGATGTCACACAACCACCTGGGTTTGTGATTGAAGGCAAAGAAGAAAAGGTGTTAAGACTTATATGGTTTAAAGTAAGCACCAAGGGTTTGATATGGAAGGATATATTTTAAAGCAAAGGATGCAGCTTTATACATTTTAAAGCAAGGAGAAGACATGTTGATAGTTAGTTTACACGTTGATAACATCATCATCACAGGGAGCAACATTCATCTTATCAACACATTGAAGGAGAACATGAAGAAATAATTCGAAATGACTGATCTTGGATTGTTGAGTTACTTTCTCGGTATGGAAATAATTCAAGATGAACATGGTATATTTCTTTCACAGGAAAAAATATGCAAACAAACTTATTGACAAGTTTGGAATGAGAGAAAGCAAAAGCGTAAACATACCATTAGTACCAACAGGAAAGAAGATGGAAGATGACAAAGAATATGGCGATCAGACTAAGTATAGAAGCATTGTTGGAGGACTTATGTATCTATGTACATCAAGACCTGATGTTATGTATGCAAGCTCTTATCTATCAAGGTTCATGTCATTACCACTAGTGAAGCATTATCAAGAAGCAAAAAGGGTGCTACGATATGTCAATGGAACATTAAACTTTGGAATAAGTTTTACAAGTGTGAAAACACCAAGACTGGTAGGCTATTCGGACAGCGATTGGGGAGGTTCTACAAATGATATGAAAAGCACATCAGGTTATGTCTTTACTCTTAGATCGACTATGTTTTGTTGGCAGTCAAAAAAGCAAAAAATTGTGGCTCAATCAACAAGAGAAGCAGAGTACATCACTTTGTGTGGTGTAGCAAATCAAGCTGTTTGGCTATAAAGACTCTTGAAGGAGTTTGATCTTAAGACTGAAAAAGGAGTTCCCATCTTATGCGACAACAAGTCAGCAATTGCAATTGGAAAGAATCCAGTGCAACACAACAGAACAAAACACATAGAAATCAAGTATCACTATGTAAGGAAAGCAGAACAAAAGGAAAACATTAAATTGGAGTATTGCAAAGGAGAAGATCAACTCGCATATATTTTCACTAAGGTTTTGAGTAGAACAAGGTTTGAAAATCTAAGGAAGAAACTTGGAGTGAAGGAGAAATTTGATTAAGGGGGAGTGCCGAAGTATAATCAAAATCTCGTACAAAGTCTTATCTACATAAGTTGGTTATACATCGTATAAGTTAGTTATTTATGTAAAGAGTCACATTCGTATAGTTTTGTCTACTCATATAGCTGTGTCTCTTAAATTAACACATGTTCAATACTTTTGTTTTTTGTTGTATAGGAAGATGTAATGATAAAAACACACGTATATGTACGTTTTCTTTAATAAGAAAAACAGAGAGTTCAACTGAAATAGAACAACTAACAAAAGAACAAATTAACAATATGTAGGATCTTACCAAGATTTGAAACTTAAATTCGATAGATTTATAGTGAGTATTGATTGTTGGCATTTCATATTTTATATCAGCTAAGGAACGCATATGATTTCAATCTATTAAAAACGACAATTTGTCTATCTTCCTTCTCTCACAACTTAAGCCAATGGCTTATACGTACAATTCTGGGAGTATTGCGGAGGTGGTTTGAGGGAGACGACTTCTTCAGCCATAAGACAGCCATAGACGAAAACAATGTGCATTGCCATTGAACTACTCATCTTCTTCCTCTGACACAAATTTCAGACGATTGATTGATTCCAAGAAGAAGAACAGAATCTTTTGAGATTCTTTGGGCCTTTGACAAAAAAAAAGATAAGAATCTTTTTGAGATAGCAAAATTAAAGACGACTCTGCTGGGGATCGAACCCAGAATCTCTGGTTTCGTAGACCAGCGCCTTATCCATTGGGCCACAGAGTCTTTTGTAATAAGTATAAGTGTACGTGCCTTATATATTATATCTTACTACGTTAATTCATCGATCCAAATAAGTTATTCCAAAATCATCGTTCATTATAATTTAATTAGACTAAAAAAATTTTAATACAAAAAATAATGTATTTATACATTATAAAATATTGTGATTATTAGTAATTGATTTTGGCCAAATGTCACATTTTCAGCTTTCCTCACCAAAATTCGATACAAAAATGAAATAGATCCATATGTAATATAGAATTTAAAATTTAGAGTTAGGGAGATTTAGATTATGAATTCGATTTTAAAATACTGAGACAAAAATATATTTTGCGACTGTTAATATTTTGTTGTACTTTTTAAAATTATTGAATTATATTAAACTAAAATAATTATTGAGCGGAAAAAATGACCATTAAATTGCCTTATTTTTCCAATTGAATTTTAACAATATCATCTCTCAAGAATCTGTAAGACGTTTTTAACAATACCCATGAAATGTTTCTCTATTAAGTACAGTTTACTAATAATCTTTAAACATAATGAATTTCTTTTTCTTCTTTCTCTTATATCATTATTGTCTATTAAGAGGAAGTTTGTGCATATCTTCTTATGGTACAAAAGTTCTACTAAAAACTCCTAGTGTCTTGCAAATACGAACTTCCTTCATTATAATATGTGCAGCATTTAAATGATTTTATCTGATTCCTTCTGCTCAGATATAATCAAAAATAATTTTGTCGATCAAATATAGTTCTTATAAGAAAACTCGTCATGAAAATATTAAACACAACAAACTTTCCTAAACTCTTCTAATTTTAGAAAGGAGAGAGTCAAAGTCATTATGTTTGATTTACTTTTTTCTCATATATACCAAAAGCTTAGATTTTCTATAGTTTCATTTATAGTTAAGTTATTTTTAAAACTTCAGATATATTTTCTAAATTACTTGCGTGGAAACTAATCGATTCGATAAAAAATTTAATTGGTTTTGTAAAATAGGAAAAAGAAGCGAAGGAGAAGGAGAAGCGTTCATAAACAGAGACAGAAGAAACAAAAGACAATGTATTCTTATAGAAACTCTTTTTTTCTCTTCATCCTCTTATTTCCACGAAACGAAAAATAATTCAGCAGATTTCGCAGAACCTCCAAAAACGTCTCTCTCTCTTTCGAATTCTTCCTCTCAAATAACTTTCTAGGTTTGAATCTCGAATCCTGAAGGAGGAGAAAACGAAAGAGAGAAGAACATGATGTGGTCTATGGCCAAAAACAACAATAGCGTAGGAATCAAGGAAGGTGGATCTAATGGAGCTGTAGCTGTTGCAATAGATAAAGACAAAAGTAGCCAACATGCTCTTAAATGGGCTGTTGATCATTTGTTATTGAGAGGCCAATCTGTAGTTCTTATCCATGTAAGCTTCGACCTTCTCCTGCAAACAATGGTTCTCTTCATGCTTCTTCTTCAAGTAATCAAACCCTTTCTTCTTCTTCTTCGAAATCCGTTTTTCCTGTTAGAGTATCCCGCATTGGTTAGGTTTGTGATTCATAAACAGTATAACTTTGTGGTATTCTTCCTCCCTTAAGCTAGTTTTTCGGTTTGAGTTAGATTCATATTAATATGGGCTACCTTTGGATGTTACTTCACTGTTCTCAGTTTCTAGTGGTTTGTGCTTTTGTTTCAGGAATTAGCCAAGACTCTCCATTGGTATGTAGAGATCCAGAGGGACTTTCTAAGGAGATTTTTCTTCCTTTCCGTTGCTTTTGCACTCGCAAAGATGTAAGCAAATACTTGTTTGGATGATGTGAGATCCTCACTAGTATAGTGTAGGAGAACTTGGTCCTTTCAAGTATAGATATTTACCATAATATAAAATGCTCGAGCTTTTATATTTGTGAGATATATTGGGTTCGCCCGACTCTCATATACCAAAAAGTTTGGTTTCGGTTCTTTCTTAGTTAATTTGTGTCTCTTGTATCCTTATGTTTTTGTGCCTAGATTCAATGCCAAGATGTGTTGCTTGAAGAATCTGATGTAGCCAGAGCATTGGTTGAATATGTAAATCAAGCAGCTATTGAGATTTTGGTGGTTGGTTCTTCCAACAAAGGTGGCTTTCTCAGGTATACAATAACCACTTCCTTGTCTTCATCCTCTTCTGTTGAAGCTTGATCCTCATTTAATAATGTTGGATGACGAAATCTTGCAGGTTCAATAAGCCAACAGATACTCCAGGCACAGTAACAAAAACTGCACCTGATTTTTGCACAGTTTATGTTATATCCAAAGGAAAGATTTCAACAATGAGATCAGCTTCTCGTACTGCACCAAGCACTGCTCCTTTACGCAGTCCGGTTCAACCACCTATCTTAAAGCCACCTCAACCTGTTCCTTCTACTTCTACTAACAATGTGCGAGGTTGTTAAAACACACACAAAAACGTTTTCTAAGTCTTGCATCTTTAGCTTTTCGATTCCATGTTAATGATCTTTGATCTTTCTTAATACAGCTGATAGAATGTCTTTTGAGGCGCAACGAAAATCTGTTGATGATCAGCAACGTCGATCCATGGAAGAACAGCAACGCAGGTCCATCGATGAACAATCAGAACCCTTCAGGTAACACTGACTAACACACTCTTGTGTCTCTTTCATTTGGACCATGGTCTTGAAACTGAAAAACTATTATGAATGAAACATAGATCTCCTTTTACAAGAAGAGGCTATGGAAGATCATATGGGGAACTATCTATTCCAGAATCAGACATATCCTTTGTCAGTTCTGGAAGACCAAGCGTTGATCGCATCTTACCTTCTCTTTATGACAATAATGATCCAAGCCGAACTCCTCCTAGATTGTCAAATTTCTCAGACATGGACTCTGGTCCTAGCTTTGAGTCTTCCAACTATGTAAGGAGATCACTGGATATAAGCAACTCACCTACTGATATTTCATCAGGCTCGTTTGAGAGCGAAAGATTTTCATCGGCTTCTCAGTCAATGGTAAGAAGAGTAAGATCATTTGTTTGGTCTATAACTAGAGTTATTGACATTACGACAATTACCAAAAGCAGGATGATGTAGAGGCTGAGATGAGGAGACTTAAACTCGAGCTTAAGCAGACTATGGAAATGTATAGTACGGCTTGCAAAGAAGCACTCACAGCAAAACAGAAGGTATAGTTTCCGCAAAACAAGTGTTTATGGTTTCAGAAGTTAGAATCTGAAAAGTTTTTGGCATATTCAGGCGACAGAACTTCAACGTTGGAAATTAGAAGAACAGAGGAAGCTAGAAGAAGCAAGACTTGCAGAGGAATCAGCATTGGCTATTGCAGAGAAAGAAAAAGAAAAGTCGAAAGCAGCTATGGAGGCAGCAGAAGCAGCTCAAAGGATTGCTGAATTAGAGTCTAAGAAGAGAGTCAGTGCAGAAATGAAAGCTCTCCAGGAGTCTGAGGAGAAAACAAAAGCCCTTACCGCTTTAGCAAACTCAGATGTGAGGTACAGAAAGTATTCCATTGAAGAAATTGAGCGAGCAACCGATTATTTTGATGAGAAATACAAGATTGGAGAAGGTGGTTATGGACCTGTCTTTAAGTGTTATCTTGATCACACTCCAGTGGCTGTTAAAGTTCTTCGTCCCGATGCAGCTCAAGGAAGATCTCAGTTTCAACAAGAGGTGAGGAATTCTTGTAATAAAGGCACAAAACTTTCTTCTCATTCTCTGTTTCATTCTCATTTTAGAGTTTCTTTTACCAAATTTGAAACACAGGTTGAGGTATTGAGCTGCATTAGGCATCCTAACATGGTTCTACTTCTTGGGGCTAGCCCAGAATGCGGATCTTTAGTCTACGAGTTCATGGCTAATGGGAGCTTAGAAGATCGTCTATTCAGATTAGGAAACAGCCCTCCTCTCTCATGGCAAACGAGATTCAGAATCGCTGCAGAGATCGGCACTGGACTGTTATTCTTGCACCAAGCTAAACCAGAACCTCTAGTTCACCGTGATCTCAAACCTGGAAACATCTTATTAGACCGTAACTTTGTGAGCAAGATATCTGATGTTGGTTTAGCCAGATTAGTACCTCCATCAGTTGCAGACACAGTGACACAATACCGCATGACTTCAACCGCTGGAACATTCTGTTATATCGATCCTGAGTATCAACAAACAGGAATGTTGGGAGTGAAATCAGACATTTACTCAGTTGGCATTGTGTTTCTGCAATTAATAACAGCAAAACCACCAATGGGTCTAACTCATTACGTTGAGAGAGCACTTGAGAAAGGAACTTTGGCTGATTTACTGGATCCAGCTATTTCAGATTGGCCAATGGAAGACACTGCAGAGTTTGCTAAGTTAGCTCTTCAATGTGCAGAGTTAAGACGAAAAGACAGACCTGATCTTGCTACAGTTATATTGCCAGTACTTAACAGATTAAGAACACTTGCAGAAGAATCAACACAATCTTTAATGGCCTATAGCCCTGCAGTATCTCCAAACAATAGCCAAAGTTCTTTGCAACTGGTAAGAACCGATAATATCTAAAATTCAAACTTAAAATGTACATTGATATAGTCAAGCTTATGTTTTTGTCATTACACATTTGCAGGAACAGATGACTGGTGCTTCTGTCCCTATGCCTCAATAAGTTTTTGTTTTAAAGATGAATTTAAACCTACACACAAGAAAGAGGCAATTAAGGATTCAGATATAAGTTATGTAGACAACAATCTTCAATGTCTTTCACTTGTGGAAAAAATTGTTCAAATTGTACAGATTTTGCTTATAATCCAACAGTATAAAGAAGATGTAATTTTTGTGTATCTTTGCTGCGTTTTTTTTCATTATATGTTGCTAAAACTAACAACGCACTTCAAAGATAATTACTACAACAAAAAAAAATATGATGAATTTCTGCCGGAAATACATTCCATAAGGAAATTTCAATAATTAAAAACTTTTATCAAAAATATAGCTTCAGTATTGAGTAAAGTTAACAACAACAAAAACTACTTTTGTCAAAAATTTGTTAGGAATTCTCCATATGGAAACAATATCATCACAGAATGCTGCTTTGAATTTTTTTTTTTGCCACAAATCAACGAAAAATTAGGAGCAGGAAAGTTTGGAAAAAATCAATGCAGAAGTGGCAAAGTTGAGGAAATATGTGGAAATTGGAGTTATACACATTCCAGTTTTTTGCTATTTTGAAGTTGTAGTTAGTGTATTTTGAAGGTAGTATAGTGTCACAGATCTATGTCCTTTCACGTATAGATATTTAACATATTAAATGCCCGAGCTCTAATCTCTGTAGAATTTATTGGGTTGGCCTGACTCTCGAAACCAAAAAGTTTGGCTTAGGTTCTTTCTTAGTTACTTTGTCTCTCTTGAATCCTTATGTTTGTGAGTCTAGATTCAATGCTAAGATGTGTTGCTTGAAGAATCTGATGTAGCCAGAGCATTGGTTGAATATGTAAATCAAGCAGCTATTGAGATTTTGGTGGTTGGTTCTTCCAATAAAGGTGGCTTTCTCAGGTATACAATAACCACTTCCTTGTCTTCATCCTCTTTTGCTGAAGCTTGATTCTCATTTAATTGTGTTGGATGACGAAATCTTGCAGGTTCAGTAAGCCAACAGATATTCCAGCACTGTAACAAAATCTGCCCCTCAGTTTTGCACAGTTTATGTTATACCTATAGGAAAGATTTCAACTATGAGATCAGCTCCTCGTACTGCTCCTTTACGCAGTCCGGTTCAACCACCTCAACATGTTCCTTCTACTTATTGGAGTATTGGGATATTGGGCTCTTTCGGGCCTTTGATAGTTAGATATTAACTACGTAAATTAGGTTAAGAATGTATTCTATCATATCAATGTAGATGATTTAACGGCTGGACCCTACGATCAGGTATAAACCTTGATAACCTATATCGGTTGAGTGTTGTAGCAACTTCGATCCTACGACCGGGTATAAATGTTAATGATGATCCGAAAACCGGATACTTTGAAAGCTTGTTCAACCTCACATGTATTACCACATATGAGTTTGTTGGGGGTATTGAGATATTGGGCTCTCTTAGGCTTTTATACTTAGATATTAATATATAAATTAGGTCAAGAGTGTTCCCTTTAAGATGTATATAAGGTTTTAGCCACCATCAAATACATCAGAAACCCTTTTTACATCTTCTTTGGTTTCTTAACAGTACTTCTACTAACAATATGCGAGGTTGGTAAAACACACACAAAAAAAACCCCCACAATAATGTCACAGACTCATATATTATTCTTTTGGTTATAAACAACTGTTACCGCTACAGTAAAATATTTTGTTAGATCAACATGCATTTTGCGTTTATGAGTGTTCTTAATGAATATTATACAACTTTCATATTGTAAACATCATTTGAATCTTTAATATTGTTATTTCCATGATAAACACTATAGATAATATAAAACTAATGTAGATACTAACAAAGTCTATTAAAAAATATTCTTAAACTGGATATGGGTAGGAACCAAACTCATCACGATGTCAAACTACATTAAAATCAAACTAACTTGAAAATATTCTTCTTGGTTTTAATTACTTTTATTTAAACCTCAAATCTTTAATTCAAATAGTGAAATTAAATATTAATAGCCACGTCCTTAAACATATTAAGTGCGCAATTAATTTCTAAACCCATCAATCAAATACTACGACTAATTCATTCCAAAATCGTTAATTATGTCCCTCAAACGTTGTACTAAGTTAGAACATGAATGCGGAAACTACGAAGGACAAAACAAGCATAAATCAAAAAATGCAAAATCGAAATATTAATACTGAAAAAAAAAATTATTTCATTTTTGAATATTCTAATAATTTCCTACGCTGTAGATAGGATAGACATTTCGGTTTAGTTTTAGATATAGTTTAGTTTTGGTTCCAGTCTGTTATTTTGGTTACATAAAAACTCTAAATAAATCTAACTAAACTTAATAGAGTTTGGTTTTGCTTTGAGTTGGTTTATGTTATGTTTGAATCCATTAGATTTAATTATTTTAGTTTGATTTTAATTTGATTAAATAAATATATAAATTATTTTTTAACAAAAAAAAACATATGACTAATTGTTATATCACACTAATCGATTATTTAAAATTTTATTAACGTAATAGTGTGAGTATATCTTGTAAAATTCGAATTTTAAGATCTTTCTTTTCTGAAGAATAAGAATTTGATTCAGTTTTGTTTAATAGAATTCATAATCGAAATAATATTCTGAATCTTTAATTTGAAACTATAATATAAATTTTTCTAAATTAGTTAATATTTATTAATTGAATTTTAATTATTTATTTTTTAATATAAATTTGGTTATTTAATGTTTTGATATATATAATATGTGTTTCTAAAACATATCAGTTTCCTAAATTTTTTTAAAAAAATTGTTTCCGTGTTTCTATACTTTTTGTTGTATCCATTTTCGTTTCCATGCAACATTGGTCTAAATTTGTTTTATATTTTCTTTTTCTCAGTCTTAATAAATAATTTCAAAAAAACTATCAATTATTCTCATTTGAGAATGGCATTTCTAATTCCATAACTGCAATTTAAAATAAAAAATTTCCTCTTCATAATTCCTTAGTTTCAAATATGTAAAAAAAATTTTTTGTTAATTGATAATAATAAAACTAAAAATAAAACATTTGGTAATTATGGTTTATCATTTATTGTCGGTCCTTAATTTAGGTTTCAATAAAATATCCATTTTTCAGTAACGAAAATTTTAATAAAATTGTATACTTTCGTATGTGCAATAACAGCAACCAACATTCTCAAACATGTAACTTTAACTTCACGAAAATTCAAAACCAAGTAACACAACGCCCATCAAAAGCAACTTTTCTTCTACCACACCAAATTCTGAAAACTCAATTCCTCCTAAAACGAACACGACACTACTTCTCTACACATATTTGTGTTTATATATAAAACCTCATTGATAATAGAATCAGAGGATGTATTTATCAACCATGGTTTCAAAACATCTTTTCCTTGTGGTAGCATTGATCGTGTTTCAGACCATAACTCTAGCCATTGCAGAAGAGGAAGGTTTTGAATCTTCGAGCTCAGCGAAAAAGCCATTTGTGAAGATCGTTAAAGGTAAAAAGTTATGTGACAAAGGATGGGAATGTAAAGGATGGTCCGAGTATTGCTGCAACCATACAATCTCTGATTTTTTCGAGACTTATCAATTCGAAGATCTATTCTCTAAACGTAATAGTCCGGTGGCTCACGCTGTCGGTTTTTGGGATTACCGATCATTCATAACCGCCGCTGCCTTGTATCAGCCTCTCGGGTTTGGTACCGCCGGTGAGAAACTTCTTGGGATGAAGGAAGTTGCTGCGTTTCTCGGTCACGTTGGAAGCAAAACTTCATGTTAGTAATATTAATATTTCATGCAAACCGGTTTATAAATAGTTAACCAGGAATTGAATCGCTATTAACCGAAATATTTTTTTAAAGGCGGATACGGAGTTGCCACAGGCGGGCCATTAGCTTGGGGATTGTGTTACAACAAGGAGATGAGTCCAGATCAAATATATTGTGATGATTACTATAAACTTACATATCCTTGTACTCTTGGAGTCTCGTACCACGGTCGAGGAGCTTTACCGGTTTACTGGTACATCGTTTTGGTTAAAAGAATTTGGTTTAACTGTAATTGATTTCCTAGATAAAGTTTGATATTCGTTGTTTTGTTATAGGAATTACAATTATGGTAAAATAGGGGAAGCATTGAAAGTGGATCTACTAAATCATCCAGAGTATCTGGAGAACAACGCCACATTGGCATTTCAGGCCGCAATTTGGCGATGGATGACACCACCAAAGAAGCATTTGCCATCGGCACACGATGTTTTTGTTGGAAAATGGAAGCCAACAAAGAACGACACAGTGGAAAAACGAACTCCTGGATTCGGAGCCACCATTAATGTTCTTTACGGCGATCAGATGTGCAACACTGGATCCGATAGCGATGAGATGAACAACATTATTTCTCATTATTTGTATTATCTTGATTTGATAGGTGTTGGAAGAGAAGAAGCTGGTCCTCACGAGATTTTATCGTGCGCCGAACAAAAGCCATTCACTTCTTCTTCTTCTTCGTCTTCCTCATCTTGAGTTTATGTATTCTCTACAACATACAATTTGGTGAGTTTTAATTCAAGATAAAGAAGAAAGAAAACGAGTGTGGTACATATATGTGTTTTGTAAGGGTTTGATTTTCAATATTTTGTGAAAATATATATGTATCAGTACAATTTAAATAATCTCTACACCAAAAAGAATAACTAAATTATCCTCGTATGTAGGAGAACTTTAGCGTGGTGGCAATAGCCCCATTGTTTTGTCAATAAATTCTAAAAAAAGTAGTAGTTATAAATAGAATAAAAATAAATATGTAGTAGGGTTATATCCATGCTATAATGTGAGATTTTATTATTTTTTAATCGGTGTTTATTTAGATTATTAGAGGCGTGTTTATATTTTGAATATTATTTTTGATATATTGTTTTAGAAGAGTGATATCCAAACCAAAATCAACTCGAATTAGAAGAACTGAACCTGACAAAATAACCCCAACAGATCCTAAATCTAAATATTTGAAAAACTGAGCCAAATCCGAACCGACACCAAATCAAAAACCAAATTAATATATTACTTTTTCTAATTCTGAATTTTTATATAAAAACCGGAATTTGAACTCGAACTCGATATATACCGAACCGAACTTTCTCCAAAAAATAGTATAGATCTTAAATCAAAAGAGCCAAAATACCGCATTAGAGGAATCAAGCTCGACAAATTTTTATAATGGGTCCTAAATACATGTACCCAGAAAACTGAATTCAAACCTGAACCAGAACCGAATCAGTAACTGAATTTGTAGCCGATATATTTTTATTAAATTTTAGCATTTTAGAGTTTTTCAAAAAGTTAAATCTTTATTAATTTTAGATGTTTATATAGAAATTTATAGCAAAACCCGCGAGATTTGTTTTATTTTAAAACTTGTGATTATTTAGATTCTTAAACGCGTGTTGATATTTTGGAATACTGTTGTAGAGGCCTAAAACCCGAAACAAAATTCACAGGATGAGAGGAATCGAATCCAAACCGAGGCCGATAAAATATCTAAATGGGTCTTAAATCTATATATCCAAAAAATTGAACTCAAACTTGAATCAGGACCGAATGATTAACCGATATGGTAACTCATAATATTTTTTTAAATGGTAGCTTTTTAGAAGTTTTCTATTAGATTTTTATTAATTTATAATTTTTATATAAAAAGTTGTAACAAAACCTAGCTTATGCCTATTTTTAAGGGTTGTTAGAAACTTTATATTAATTTTATCCTAAAATTTCAAACACAATCAAAATAGAAGTTTTTTCTACTTTAGTATATAAGATACTTTAAAATTATTTTTTAAAGTCAAATTCCTTCATAATCTATACGTGGATTTTGGTGTCGAGTAATTAGAAAAAATAAAATTTCTTAGTTTGTGTGAGAAATAACAATTTAACACTTCTTGAGAAATGGAAGTACTAGTAAATAATCTTCTAGTTTAAGGATTAAACCATGAGGCAATCAAAGAAAACTTCTAGTCGAAAACTAACCTGCTACTATAATATTATCCAGATAAACAAATAGAAAAGTTAGCTTGCTAGCTTCAATGGCATACTCTGACTTAAAATAGCATCCTAATACTTAGTCCTCCGAACAAAAGTATAGATATAATAAATTAAGAAATTAGTGAAAATTGTGGACAATATACTTTTTGGATTTTAAATTGTCCATAATATACATTTTTAAAACCTTATGCAAAATATAATTTTTGGTTTAAAATTGTCCCTAATTGGGAACATAATCTACAGTTATATCTTTTTGGATAATATTTTTGTCTATGATAGACATATATAGTAAATTAAAAAAGTAGTATAGTAGATTTTAGGCTACATGTTAGATTTTGTCAATCAAAAAAAAATATTTCTAGTTTGTGTGAGGAATAACAATTTAACACTTTCTGAGAAATGGAAGCAGTAGTAAATAATCTTCTAGTTTTTTTGATTAAACCATGAGGTAATCAAAGAAACCTCCTACTCGAAGACTAATCTGCTACTATATATAATCCGTAGAAACTAATAAAGATATAATAAATGCTTCAATGGCCTACTCTGACTTGAAATAGCCTCCCAATACTTAGTCTTTCGAACAAAAGATTGAAGCATAGATACTAATCAACTAAGAAATTAACACAGACAAAGTTTCAAAACAAGATTGAACACTCACATAAGTTTCAAATTTTCTGCATAGTCTAGAGAGGTGTGAACTCTGGAATCCTTAGACGCTTCAAAACCTTGTATTTGAACTCTTGTGACGCGGTTACTCTCAAGGTTGAAGTAATAGATGTAGAATTCGCCTACTATCGAGAACACAACTTCACCTTTCTCAGTCATTCCAACAAATTATATGTTGGTATGTTCAACTTTCTTTGTCAATATGGAAGGCAATGTGTAGGGTTTTTTGGACCATACACATTTCTCAACATCTTCTGGAATCCATAATTCAAACCCAAATGAATTCCTAAGTCCACCTAATTTACCCTTGTAGTTGATCAAAGTACAACAAACCATCTTTTCATCTAAGTCGATAAACTTCTCAGACCTAATATCAAAGCACACAATCATGGAACAACCTATCAACCAATGCAGTATAATACAAAATACCATCAATGCATATTCCATTCAATTGAGAAAAGTGGGGTTTACATTGGATTGTTCTCTATAAATGGTTTACATTCTCCAATGTCAGAACTTGATGCTCATCACAAGAATTTCTCATAAGATCGAACTTGATGCACAATACTTTCAACTGTTTGTGGATAGGATCGTATCCCAAATAAGACCTTATCAAAAATTGAAAGAAGGAATTATCACAACTCTTCAATTTCACTTTGGGAACAATGTATTTGTATAAAATCTTAAATTTTGCACTGACCGAGCTGATTTACTCTGATGTTAAGTCGTTTAACGGAAATAATTAACCCTGTTTAATAACGTTATGTCTTCGGTTAGTTGAAACGTTGATCTTAATATCGGGTTAAATCGGTTCGTCAATGCAAAGTTCAATTTTAATAGAAGTAAAAAATAAACTGTTTGATACGGAATTGTGATAGTTAAGTGTTTGATTTTGACATTTTTGATAAGTTTCGTGTTTGACTGACATTTTGCTTAATTTTTTCCTCTTTGTAAATAGTTTTGCTTTATTTTTATATTAGTTTTTTCGTTTTATTTTTTCTTCAAACAATTACAAATTTTAAGATAAATTAACTTATGATTCATAACTACCCATAATGCATTTTGTTACAAAATTTTACATAAAATTTGGAATTAATAAAATTTTATAGAAAAAATTCTAAGAAACCTAAAACTTATTTAAAATACATCGGTTACAAATCGGTTATAGATTCGGTTCCGGTTCGGGTTTGGATTTGATCTTTTGGTTATATAAATTTAAGACATATTTTGGTATTAAGTCGGTTTATTTCCTATAATTCGGTATTTTGGTTATTTTGATTTAAAACTTATTCCAGTTCATGTATTTTTATATAAAAGTATAAAATAAAAAATATTGTATAGAAAAACTTTAAAAGTTAGTTTTTGATTTGGCTCCGGTTTCGGTTTAGATTTGGTTTTTCAATTACATAGATTTAGGAATCATTGGGGTATTTTGTCGTGTTCGGTTCGGTTCCTCTAATTCATGTTGATTTCCGTTCGGGTTTTGAGGCTCTTATAAAATATCTCGAAAACAATATTCAAAATATTATTATGAGTCCAAAAAATCAAATAAACACGGAACGAAAAATTAAATCCCATATTATAGGACGGGTATTATCCTAGTTTAAAGTATTATGAGAAGTAACATGGTATATTAACAAAAATGACACCCAGAAATCCAAAATCTACTATGATTTTATGTTTAAAAAACTTTATAAGATGAGGATGAAAAATAGATGTCACTAATTTTCAGAATAGTTGATTATAGATGAGGAATGAAATGATAATTTCTATTTGATATAAACGAATAGTTATTCAATATTCAGGGAATATATCAATATCTGATATGTAATATATTTAAATGAAGAAACAAAATACAAAAGTAAATGAAAAAACTGCAATCTTGATGAGTTAGGACAACAGTATTATAGACTTCCCTGTAGAGTCATCTTGCTTTGGATATCTCTAATGATGACTGCAAGCTGGTCCTGATTCATGTCTTTCTCTAAGAATGCATCCATTCCAGCTTCTATGGTTTGTCTTGCTTCCTTTGAACCAGGATCATGTCCAGATACAGCTATAATTGGTATATGGACACCATAATTTCTCTCAACTTTCCTAATATGTCTAGTTGCTCCATATCCATCCATTTCTGGCATCTGTGTTGCAAAAAGAGATTTATTAGCAGGTATTGTAACATTTGCTTTTTGTGTTATCACTAAATTACCTGGCAATCCATGAATATGTAGTCAAAGGGAAGTGTATCTCTTTGTGTTAGCCATTCATTGACTAATCTCACTGCTTCTTTTCCACTGTCACATTGTTTGACCTCAGATACTCCCATCTTCTTCAGCTTTCTTGCTGCAACTGATGATGTTATAAGGTTATCATCGACTACTAGAACTCGTTTTCCTCTTAAGAATTCATTGTTTCTCAGCTTGGAAGTGTCTTGCTCGTTCTCTGGATTCTCAGTAGGCTTTTGACCAGTCCGAACTGTCTTAGTCTCTGAAAATGCTGATGCCATAATGGTCTTGCCTATTCTTTCGTTAAAACTTGAGCTTAGTTCCTCTTCTTCTATTTCTGTATGTTTTGATGACGTCTCTGCAACAGGAGAATGACTTTGCAGTTCAGTAGGTGTTTCTGTTTGCTCAGTTCCTCCGAATTCAGGCAACATCTTCAGCACTTGAATAAGACGTGATCCATGTAAGGGTTTGGAACAAGTAATGTCTCCTCTCTCACTTCCACGAGTGTTGGATTCGTTAAGCCAAACGACTTTACAGGATATGCCATGTTGCAAGCCTCTGCGGAATTGTTCAACAATATTGTATAGCTCAGAATATGGTCCTGTTTTGGTATCAATCACCAGAAGAACAACTGAAAACAAACTATTGCTTCTCCTTCTAGGAGTTTGGCTTCTGGAATCAACACCATCTCTTCCAATCAAAGGTAACTCTCTTGAGCTTTGACTTGATAGTTCGTTTCTAAAACTAAACTCTGCTCTTCCCATGGAGCTCTGAGGTGAAATTCCAAAAAGTCTCTCCAGATCATGACTCAGATTCTCCCGCTTTTCCACCACTGTAACTTTAATCCCCAGATTCTTTATGTATCTCTCAGTAACTCTTGTGCGTTCTTCACTTTTCAAGAGAAGAACCACTCGAGAACTTTCTTGTTTTTGACTCGAGCTGAGACATTTGTTGAATCTAGGACTCATTTTGCGTATGTTTTTTCTGCCTCCCAAGGAAGTGTTTATCGTCAGGCCGAGGTTAGGTGTGGATATGTAATCGCCTTTTACTTCGATGTCATGTCTCACTTTCAAGTCACTCCCTGAAGACTCTAATGTTGTCAACAAAACATTGAATTGGAAACAAGTTCCTTTCTCTCCCATGGCCTTGTCAGTAATTCTTATCTCCCCTCTCATAAGTCGTACCTATAAAACCAGACAAGAATATCATTTTAGATTGTGAAGAAGATAATAAACGTTTTCATTTTAGTTTCTTACCAGAGACTGCACAATCCCAAGCCCTAATCCAGTTCCTTGTTGTCCTTGAGCTGTTTCTCTTACCTGAACATAGTTTTCAAACACAGATTTACGCATCTCCATTGGTATTCCTTTACCTGTATCGTCCACTTCGAACACAAACTCCATCGTGTTTTCATTGTTTCTTATGGGATTCAAGCTTTCTGTTTCATAGATTGATGACTGGTCTTTAGAGTTGCCTAACATTCTCTTCAAAAGCTTGGATATTCTTCCTTGAGGCTCTGATGCAAGGACCACAGAGCTTTTGTGACCTGGTCTCTGAGCCCAAGCTCGGATTGATATGTGTCCATCTACTGTGAATTTGACAGCATTGCTGATAAGATTGTTCAGAATCTGCTTCAGTTTCCCACTATCCCCACGCACATTTGAGAATTTGAAGATCGAGTCATCGTGCAGATCCAAAACCAGATCAACTCCTTTCTTCATTGCTACTGGATGGTATAAATCGATGACATCTTCAAGAAGACTTGCCAAGCTGAACTCTTCTTCCTCTAACTGCATCTTCCCGCTTTCGATTTTGCTCATGTCTAGGACAGAGTTGAGCAGAGCTGTTTATAGCAATATGAGAATACCTTCCTGTTAAGGACAAAGCCACAAACTCATAAAAGATATCTTAAGAATCAGAGACTTACCAACTAAATCTTTGGTACAGACATTTACTTGCTTAAGATTGGTGTCTAAATCAGAGCCAGGTTTATTAACGTCATCACGACATAAATCAATCAGACCCGTTATACCTGCAAGGGCACCTCTAATATCATGGCTAGCTCTTGCAAACGCTTGACTCTTGTTCAAGCTCTTCCTCTCAGCTTGTTGTGTTGCTTCCATTTGGCTTATCAACATTCCACGCATATGCATCTCTTTTCTTGTCGCTTGCAACATAAACCATACAAAGCCTATTGGCCAAACAAAGGCGAAAAACATCGTCACTGCAATATGCAGATACATGGCTTCTTTTGCCTTGTGTTTGATGTGTGTTACTCCTTCGTTTGGAAACATGAGTATGTATCTCTGGTTACAAAGAAGAGACCATTAGAAGAAGTTGAGAAATAAAGTGACAATGGATGTTTCAGAAGATTCATTTACCAGAGGAACACCACAAACTTCAATAACAGAGCAGAAAGCTTTGAATTCTGATCCTTCAATCTCCGCGTTGTACCCACTGGAACTGCAATTCTCAGGAATGCATTGAGACTTGACGGATGTCGATTCGTTACCAAAGCAAACCGAACCGTTGGAGATGAAGAAATGCAATGAACCTTCATGAAAAAGCACTGTCCCAGGCTTAGTCCACAGGTAAAGCTCTCCATTGAGCAGATTCAGACGGTTTAAAACACCGGTTAATGTCTTAATCGGAAACCCTAACAAAACAACTCCTTTCTTGCTGTACAAGCTAACCACATTCTGAAACAAAGTCTCATTATTTTCTCCTCCTAAACCCTTTCCTACAAAGGCAGTAGTGTAATCTCTCAATGCTGCTTGGAACCAATCTGTGTGAGTTACATCTAACGGCTGAGATTTCGTCGCCTTCCCGTTGAGATGACCAGTTATCTGATCCACAGTTTGAGTGTACCAAGTGTAATCTCCACCACTTGAAGAATTGGCAAAAACAGCAACACTTGTATTTGATATTGTCATGTAAGAAAACAAGAGACCGTCTTTACTTATGTACGAAACTTGTGAGACATGAGGGATCATTAAATATGCTTCAAACAACAATGGTGCAATCTGAAACAACAACAACAACAAATGTAAGAATATAGTTATGTAATAACTCAATTAACCACAAGATTATGACTTAGTTAATTAACAAACCTGTGTTTGAATCTGAGTGATATCAGTATCATTTTTGGTAAGATAAGAATCTATAACATTGGCTAAACGGATTGAAGATAAATTTGTATTCGGATAAGTGAAATTTCCAATGTTTTCAATTTCGGAAACAAGATTTGACCGGAGATTTTCATTGAATGAAGCGACGTCGTTTATTGCATTCTGTGTTGTTGTTTGCCAAATCGAGATCGATATGCTTCCGATCAGAACCACCACAACTGCCTGAAATTTATCCAATATATACAACAATTTTAAAGACTCTTTGTCGTTTTGTTCTTGTAGTTTCAGACTAAATCATGTAATTACCATAGATTTTAGGGCAACAAGATTTTGTAATGCATCCTTGTTGCAGTTTATTGTTTAAAAGAAAATCAAAACAATAAAAAAGAAAATCGAACATACACGAGACCCAATTTTTATGGAGAATTTCATTTTTTTTAACTCACAAATTCTCAAATTTTATGGAAATAGTTTGGACTATTCTTCTGGTGTGGTACAATCTACAAATATATTTTCATTGTCAGGTATTCAAATGTACCGAAAACATGGACCCATATATCCTTGTGAGGTGATCAGGAAAATGTAACTTTTTTCGGGCAGTGAGGGAATCGAACCTGCGAACCTGTCTACATCCCAAGTCTCAACCCTACCACTCGTCCACAAGTTTGTGGTCAATTTCATATTATATTCAGGGTTTTCATATTCATCTGATTTGGTTCCAAAGAAACAGACTAGATTATCATTTCCTCTTCTTTTCGATAAGATGTGAATTTCATATCATGAAGGGAACTTTACAGTTTACAGAGTAGATTATCATCTAATTGCAAAACAAGATAATAACAAAAAGAAGAGTATAATCATCGTAAGAACACAAAACCTTACTAAGTAACCTAATTTTCTTTGATCTTTGAATATAATTCAGAACAAAGTAATTATTATTATTTTTTGATAATGGTTTTAGAAGAAAGTAATTATTACCAGGACGCAGAAGACCACAATTGGACGTGAAGTCACAAGCTCTCTAACTTTCACCATAACTTCGATAAATTTGTATCGATCAACAAAAACACAAAAAAAAACAAATAATTTAATTAAAGACCGTGTCTCTATATTAACTCAAAACTTAGATTATCAAGATCAAGATTCGTCGTGAAAGGTTGCGACCAGAAGATTACCTAGTTATAGGGAATTCGATTGTGGTCTCTAGACTACAATTGATCAGATGAGAAGCTGTTGCAAAGAAAGCTATTGATAAGAGCTTAGATTTCAACAATCATGGAGTATATATA
>JAKUCM010009185.1:0-21134 GCA_023374145.1 Lepidium sativum | reverse complement strand
TTAAAATCGATCCATTTATTGCTCTAAAACGACTTTTCCTCTTCACCATCGTATCTCCTTCGTCCCTCCATAGAATCGTCTCAAACTTTGTCACATATCTTATCGTCCAGTCTTATTTTCCGCTGCTAAAATTTCAGTTTAATCTGATTTGGGTGCAGATTGATTTCGTTCTTCACCTCAAAACCGTGACTCTTCGGTTTCCATTTTCGTGTTTCACACTCTTGGGTGTTTACAACCGCTTGGATTCTTTTATGGATACTCCTAACCCACTGTAGTAGTGTATCATAAGTACAACATAAGTTCAAGCTTCAATGTATCTGACTTGAGCCCTTTTCTTGCAGATGAAACAGATTTGAGGTCAAATCTTCTTGAAGAAGGGGTGGATGATATGATATCGGCCAAGACAGAACCTAACACAACGGATGATGAGCATATGGATAAGGATATATTGCGTGTACCAGCTGGTGCCATGACAAGATCAAGGACTAAGTTCTTCAACCAAGCTGTAGAAGGACTTGCGGTGCGGATTTAAAGTCAAGAACAAGACGATCCAAGTCCAACCACATTCGTTCTGACTTGTAGTCAACAAATGGGTGTGTAGTCTATTTGTACTCTTTTTCCTTCACTTGGTTTTATCCCAATGGGTTTTCCAAGTAAAGTTTTAATGAGGCAAATAAGGCCCACACTTAACAAGAGGGCCCCACTTTGTTGAGTTAGGAATTTAAAAGGCCTTTTAGCCCAAAAGACATTAGGGTTTTCGTTTGGCTTTATGTTTTTCTATTTAAGTTGCACAAACACTTTGCTTGAAGACATCCACTTTTTTTTATCAATAGAATTCACTCAATTTTGAGTATTGTTCTTTTCTTTTGTGAGTCATATCCAAAGAAGCCCCACGGAATATCAAGAGACTTCCACCTCTCTTGTGTTACCTAACGATCCCCCCCCCCCCTCGGATTATGATATAAGAATGGACCAGTAGCTTGAACCGGAACAAGAAGAGCTTGAGGAACTTGGACCAGAGGAGTTAGAACAAGCTATGAATGTACGAAATGGACCAATGACAAGAGCTAAAGGCACAAAGACTTCAACAAGCCATTGGCATACATGCTCAATCAGGCTGTAAGCAACCTTAGCACCATAGGCTAATCCAACCACATTCGTTGTGATTCAAGCTACCTAAGGGTTTTCTAAGAGAGGTGTATACACTTGCACTCTTTTTCCTTCGTCTAGTTTTATCCCCATGGGTTTTCTAGATAAGGTTTTTAATGAGGCAATGTTGGATACACTTATTCATCTATCCTCTTAGACAACATGCTTAGAAAGGGAAAGAGAAGACTAATTCGATTAAGGCTTTAAGTGGACTTCTTTTGTTTATGTTTTGGGCTTTGTACTTTCAGCCCACTCTTTTCAAAAGCCCATTTCGTGGCTTAGCTTTCCTATAAGTATGTTGAACTCTAGTTCATTTCATTTTATCAAAACATTTTATTCTAAAACTTTTTCCTCACTTGTTTGATGTGTATGGTGTGTAATATCCATACAACTTGGATCTTGCCCTCGTGTGTCCTAGTCCTAGGTGAATTTAAGCTGAAGATCAAGAGTTCTTCATCCCTCTCTATAGTTAAAATCGATCCATTTATTGCTCTAAAACGACTTTTCCTCTTCACCATCGTATCTCCTTCGTCCCTCCATAGAATCGTCTCAACTTTGTCACATATCTTATCGTCCAGTCTTATTTCCGCTGCTAAAATTTCAGTTTAATCTGATTTGGGTGAGATTGATTTCGTTCTTCCACCTCAAAACGTGACTCTTCGGTTTCCATTTTCGTGTTTCAAAATCTTGGGTGTTTACAACCGCTTGGATTCTTTTCTGGATACTCATAACCCACTGTAGGAGTGTATCATAAGTACCACATAAGTTCAAGCTTCAATGTATCTGACTTGAGCCCTTTTCTTGCAGATGAAACAGATTTGAGGTCAAATCTTCTTGAAGAAGGGGTGGATGATATGATATCGGCCAAGACATAACCTAACACAACGGATGATGAGCATATGGATCAAGGACATATTGCGTGTACCAGCTGGTGCCATGACAAGATCAAGGACTAAGTTCTTCAACCAAGCTGTAGAAGGACTTGCGGTGCGGATTTAAAGTCAAGAAGAAGACGATCCAAGTCCAACCACATTGGTTCTGACTTGTAGTCAACAAATGGGTGTGTAGTCTAGTTGTACTCTTTTTCCTTCACTTGGTTTTATCCAATGGGTTTTCCAAGTAAGGTTTTTAATGAGCAAATAAGGCCCACACTTAACAAGAGGGCCCACTTTGTTGAGTTAGGAATTTAAAAGGCCTTTTAGCCCAAAAGACATTAGTGTTTTCGTTTGGCTTTATGTTTTTCTATTTAAGTTGCCACAAACACTTTGCTTGAAGACATCCACGTTTTTTTATCAATAGAATTCACTCAATTTGAGTATTGTTCTTTTCTTTGGTGAGTCATATCCAAAGAAATCCCACGGAATATCAAGAGACTTCCACCTCTCTTGTGTGACCTAACGATTCCCCCCCCCTCGGATTCTGATATAAGAATGGACCAGCAGCCTTGAACCGGAACAAGAAGAGCTTGAGGAACTTGGACCAGAGGAGTTAGAACAAGCTATGAACGTACCAAATGGACCAATGACAAGAGCTAAGGCACAAAGACTTCAACAAGCCATTGGCATAATGCTCAATCAGGCTGAAAGCAACCTTAGCACCATAGCTAATCCAACCACATTCGTTGTGATTCAAGCTAGCTAAGGGTTTTCTAAGAGAGGTGTATACACTTGCACTCTTTTTCCCTTCGTCCTAGTTTATATCCCCATGGGATTTCTAGACAAGGTTTTTAATGAGGCAATGTTGGATACACTTATTCATCTATCCTCTTAGACAACATGCTTATAAAGGGAAAGGGAAGACTAATTCGATTAAGGCTTTAAGTGGACTTCTGTTGTTTTATGTTTTGGGCTTTTGTACTTTCAGCCCACTCTTTTCAAAAGCCCATTTTGTGGCTTAGCTTTCCTATAAGTATGTTGAACTCTAGTTCATTTCATTTTATCAAACATTTTATTCTAAAACTTTTTCCTCACTTGTTTGATGTGTATGGTGTGTAATATCCATACAACTTGGATCTTGCCCTCGTGTGTCATATCCTGGGTGAATTCAAGCTGAAGATCAAGATTTGTTCATCCCTCTTGATAGTTCAAATCGATCCATTTATTGCTCTAAAGCGACTGTTCCTCTTCACCATCTTATCTCCTTCGTCCCTCATAGAATAGTTTCAAACTTTGTGACAAGTCTTATCGTCCAGTCTTATTTCCGCTGCTAAAAGTTCAGTTTAATCCGAGTTGTTTTGAGATTGATTTCGTTCTTCACCTCAAAACGTGACTCTTCGGTTTCCATTTTCGTGTTTCACACTCTTGGGTGTTTACAACCGCTTGGATTCTTTCTGGATACTCCTAACCCACTGTAGGAGTGTATCAGCAGATCCCTCCATCAATTATCAAACTACACACCTTTCCCTTAACCAAACATCTAGTGTGAAAGAGATTCTGCCTCTGCTTTTCTATCTCTGGTTTTGGCTGTACACTAAGACTCCTCCTTGCAACCAAAAGATCTCCTATGACCGGTAATTCTACACCTTCAGAGGACTTCCTCTTCTCTGATTGCAGCGTGTCTGTCATCTCATCTTCAGATTGATCTTCTTCTCCCAGTCCAAATATGCATCGGATCACTCTTGCCACAGCATGAAGGAATCAGAAGTTTGATTTCTTGCAGCTGTACACGAGGTTGTTGTCTAACCTCTATACATCTTCTTCTACTCCACTGGCTATCACCACTTGATCCTAAACCAGTGCTATAAATATGCTGCACTCAATTCCTTCTTTTTGAGTTCTGGTGCGACTTGAAGCGTTCTTCTTTCGACTCCTACTACTTTCTGATGATGACAATGCAATTTCAGCCTTGATACTTTGAATTTAACATCCATCAGGTCGCTCTAATCTGACGTTAGGTTGTCGGTGATTGTGGCTGCCATGGCTTCAATAAACAACTTGTTGTTGAATACATGACTTGATTCTGGTTCAACATCTCCCATTGTCTCTGAACACAATACAAAACTACCACAATAACTAATTCTAAAGAGAAAGGAAATTCAAAGAGAAAGGAAATTCAAAGAGAAAAGGAAATTAAAAGAGAAAAGGAAATTCAAGGAGAAAGGGAAATTAAAAGAGAAAATGAAATTCAAAGAGAAAAGAAAACTAAAAGAGAAAAGGAAATTCAAAGAGAAAAAGGAAACTAAAAGAGAAGAGGAAATTCAAAGAGAAAAGGAAATTAAAAGAGAAAAGGAAATTCAAATAGAAAAGGGAATTTAAAGAGAAAAGGAAATTCAAAGAGAAGTGGAAAACCGAAACAAAAGGAAAATTTCTAATTAAAAAAAAAAAAAAAAACGTTTTTGCTTAGTACTAGGGTTTTCTTCTTTTAATTATTTTTTTTTGCCAGTTACAGTAGCCAAAATTTAACCTAGCCACCCTAATGGATGTCAAAAATACTAGACTTATGAAATCTAATGAAAAACAAAAATTCTGACTAATAAATATGATACAAAACTGATTAGGTGGTGAAGAACTCAACTTTCAAGCTCTTGCTCCTGATACCACTGACACGAGCCTCCTAGGATCTAAGCTTCATGAGGGATTGATCGATTTTGTTTTGACTTGAGAGTTGATGCCTCTGAACGTGTGACCGATTAAGGATGTGGTGTGGAATGTGAATGGTGAAGAATGGAACTGATAGGATGTCGAGTCTGATGAGATATTACTCACTCAAAAGAACTCTAAGATCTCTAGATACTACACACTAGTGATTAGTAACTAAGGATATAACACAACTTAGGAAGAATTCAAGAGAGAAAACTCTTAAAAATGTTTGTATTTTGATTGATGATTGAATGAGCTTTACAGAGCAAAACATAGGGTATAAATAGCAAAAGCCACACGAAAATTAGGGTAAAATCTTGGGCTTAAATTATTAGCCTAATGGGCCTAAGTAAAATCATGAACTTAAATTATTAGCCTAATGAGCCTGAGAAATGTCTAAGCCTTTCAGCCTCATTAAAAACTTAGTATTAAAACTCATTGGGATAAAACACACTTAAGGGAAAAAGAGTGTTGAATGGTTTACACGCCCATTAGCTAACCTTCTTGAGTGCTTAGTGTAAGCATCAAGGTATGCTGTTCTGGAGATTCGGATGTGTGCATCTTGGTGAGCATTCCTTCAATAGCTTGGTTCAACAACTTCCTTCTAGCTCTAGTCATTGGTCCACTCGGTATTGCTACTTCCAATTCAGCTTCATCTTCATGCTTATCCGAGTCTCCATTGTTGTGTTCTCCGTGTAGGGGAGTTGAGCTGTCCATGATCGCATCACTAGATTAAGATAAAATTATTATGTTTAGACCTTTGATACCACTCCAAGTTGGCTTAGCACACTTTCTAATATCAAAATGATATTAGGTTGCTTGAACCTAGCTAAAAGATATCACATTATTAGAAGGATCATACATGGCTATATGTTAGGATAAAACTCGACTTCATAACTCAATCAAAATAGTTCATGACGGGTTCACAATAGACATAGCGTCTAGATTAAGGTAAAATTGTTATGTTAAGACCTATGATACCAGTCTAAGTTGGCTTAGATCACTTTCTCATGTCAAAATGACATTACGTTGCTTGAACCTAGCTAAATGAGATCACATGTGTAGAAGGATCATATTAACATGGCTAGACGTTAGGATCAAACTCGACTTCATAGCTCAACCAAAATAGTTCATGACGGGTTCACCATTAGATATAACGTCTAGATTAAGGTAAAATGGTTATGTTAAGACCTATGATACCACTCTAAGTTGGCTTAGCACACTTTCTCATGTCAAAATGACATTAGAATGCTTGAACCTTGCTAAAAGAGATCACATGTTTAGAAGGATCAAATGAACATGGCTAGACGTTAGGATCAAACTCGACTTCGTAACTCAACCAAAATAGTTCATGACGGGTTCACCATTAGACATAGCGTTTAGATTAAGGTAAAATTGTTATGTCATGACATAGCGTTTAGACCTATGATATCACTCTAACTTGTCTTAGCACACTTTCTCATGTCAAAATGACATCACGTTGCTTGAACCTAGCTTAAAGAGATCACATATTTAAAAGGATCATATGAACATGGCTAGACGTTAGGATAAAACTCGATTTCATAACTCAACAAAAATAGTTCTTGATGGGTTCCCTATTAGACATAGCGTCAAGATTAAGGTAAACTGGTTATGTTAAAACCTATGATACCACTCCAAGTTGGCTTAGCACACTTTCTCCTGTCAAAAATGACATTAGGTTGCTTGAACCTAGCTAAAAGAGATCACATGTTTAGAAGGATCATATGAACATGGCTATACGTTAGGATCAAACTCGACTTCGTAACTCAACAAAATAGATCATGACGGATTCACCAGTAGACATAGTGTCTAAATTAAGGTAAACTGGTTATGTTAAGACCTATGGTACCACTCTAAGTTGGCTTAGCACACTTTCTCATGTCAAAATGACATTACGTTGCTTGAACCTAGCTAAATGAGATCACATGTGTAGAAAGATCATATGAACATGGCTATACGTTAGGATCAAACTCGACTTCATAACTCAACCAAAATAGTTCATGACGGGTTCACCAGTAGACATAACGTCTAGATTATGGTAAAATGGTTATGTTAAGACCTATGATACCACTCTAAGTTGGCTTAGCACACTTTCTCATGTCAAAATGACAGTAGGTTGCTTGAACCTAGCTAAAAGAGATCACATGTGTACAAGGATCATATGAACATAGCTAGACGTTAGGATCAAACTCGACTTCATAACTCAACCAAAATAGTTCATGACAGCTTCACCATTTGACATGGCGTCTATATTACGGTAAAATTGTTATGTTTAAACCTATGATACCACTCTAAATTGGCTTAGCACACTTTCTCATGTCAAAATGACATTAGAATGCTTGAACCTAGCTAAAAGAGATCACATGTTTAGAAGGATCATATGTACATGGCTAGACGTTTGGATAAAACTCGACTTCATAACTCAACCAAAATAGTTCATGACAGGTTCACCATTTGACATGGCGTCTAGATTACGGTAAAATTGTTATGTTTAAACCTATGATACCACTCTAAGTTGGCTTAGCACACTTTCTCATGTGAAAATGACATTAGGTTGCTTGAACCTATGATGTAAGAAACGGGGATGATTCTCAGAAGGTGATAGGCGGCTTCAAGAGATTGGACTCAAGTCTCTCTTCTCTTTGAATCCAATGAACACGAGGGTGGAAGATGGGAATTGACTAGCTGGACTCAAGTCTCTCTCCAGGCAATTCGGTGGGTGAAGGGGGTGTAAAGGGGGATTGAAGGACGCCATACAAGTGATGGAAGAACTTGTGATAAGTCAGAACTTGGAGTCGCCTTGATATCACTCACAAGGAAAGGCCAAATTCAAAGTGTCAAATCTCTCTCGGTTTTGAGAAGAAGAAATACGATTTTTATTGATTCAAAAGGTGAGTTACAAGGCTGCATAGGAGGAACCTTATATAGTGGTTCAAGGCAGCTAGGAGAGTATCTCTTACATAAATGAGAATACTCGAAATAAAATGGAAAGATTACAATTTGGTAAAAAAAAAAGGAAAGAAATTGAAAAGGAAATCTGCAAAAGAAGCAAATAGAATAATGACAATTGAAATAATGGAAATACTTACCTAAACTCGGCTTTGGTAAGTCTTAAGCGTCCTTAGTTGGGCCTTTAAGTGGCTGAATTGAGATCATCACCATTTGGCCTTCAAGTAGCTCCATTTGGGCTCCAATGCTTCCATGTTTTAATCCGGCCCTTTTATCTTCAACTCTTTGTGCAAGGAGGCTTTGTATGGACTTGTTAAACATTCCTCTAAGCCTCTTGGTTCCTGCTCTTGTCTTACGCGGATCCTTCATGATGATTGTGTCTTGATGTGCTAACATCTCTTCAATAGACTTGTTGGAGTCAATGTCCTTATCAACATAGGTAAAAGAGATCACATGTTTAGAAGGATCATATGAACATGGCTAGACGTTTGGATCAAACTCGACTTCTTAACTCAAAAAAATAGTTCATGACGGGTTCACCAGTAGACATAGTGTCTAAATTAAGGTAAACTGGTTATGTTAAGACCTATGGTACCACTCTAAGTTGGCTTAGCACACTTTCTCATGTCCAAATGACATTACATTGCTTGAACCTAGCTAAATGAGATCACATGTATAGAAGGATCATATGAATATGGCTAGACGTTAGGATCAAACTCGACTTCATAACTCAACCAAAATAGTTCATGACGGGTTCACCATTAGACATAGCGTCTAGATTAAGGTAAAATGGTTATGTTAAGACCTATGATACCACTCTAAGTTGGCTTAGCACACTTTCTCATGTCAAAAGGACATTAGAATGCTTGAACCTAGCTAAAAGATATCACATTTTTAAAAGGATCATATGAACATGGCTAGACGTTAGGATCAAACTCGACTTCGTAAGTCAAGAAAAATAGTTCATGATGGGTTCACCATTAGACATAGCATCTAGATTAAGGTAAACAAGTTATGTTAAGACCTATGATACCACTCTAAGTTGGCTTAGCACACTTTCTCATGTCAAAATTACATTACATTCCTTGAACCTAGCTAAAAGATATCACATGTGTAGAAGGATCATATGGCTAGACGTTAGGATCAAACTCGACTTCATAACTAGACCCAATGAGGATGGAGACCGTGGCAGTTGTAAATCACCCCAAGACATTACTCCGCCAAGTGAAGAATGTACTGACGAGATTCTAACTCCAGAACCTAATGTGCTGATGGATGATAATGATAAGGATATTCCACCATTGGCTGAGCATGTAGAACAACAGTATGATGTACCTGAAGGTGAGTTTGGGGATGTGGTTGAGCCTCTGGCGCGTGTACCTCTAAGGAGAAGCCAAAGAGTGAGGAAAGATCCCTCCAATTGGATCAACTCCAGGGTATACTACAATAACATGGTTGTGGCTCATCCGAGACATAATGCTTGCCACTTAGTGGAGGTTCCTGCTGAGCATCAAGCCTTCATAACCGCACTTGATCAACACCATGCACCGCACTCTTATGAAGAAGCTAGAGACGTGATGCAGTTAGTGAAGAACATCGTGCAATGGACAAAAAACACACTTGGGATGAAACAACACTACCACTGGGAAAGAAGGTTGTTACCTCTCGGTGGATTTTTACAATCAAATACAAAAGTGATGGTAAAATTGAGAGATACAAGGCACGTCTAGTTGCCAGGGGATTCACCCAAACATATGGAGAAGACTATCATGACACCTTTGCTCCGGTTGCAAAATTACACACCGTACGTGTTGTACTTTCTTTGGCCACTAATCTTGATTGGGAATTGTGGCAGATGGATGTCAAGAATGCTTTTCTACAAGGTGAACTTTAAGATGAAGTGTATATGTATCCACCACCGGGATTGGCACACATTGTAGCACCCGGAAATGTCTTGAGACTACGAAAGGCCATATATGGCCTCAAGCAATCACCAAGAGTGATATATCCGCATTTTACCACTTTTTAGGGGCATTATTTAGCATGTTTTGCATTCATACTTGCATTATTATCATTATTTTAGGTTCTTTTAGGCATAATTTGCATACTTAGTGTTGGGCATTGCATACATTGCATAAAAGGTGTTTTTTAGGCACTTTTCGGAGCTTATCATGGAGTATTTCGGATTACAAGAAGACCAATGAGGAATCGGCTGGCCTAAAGTTGAAGTTCAGGATGTGATCTAGAAGATTTGGCACTCGAAGTCTGACACTCGAGTATGACACTCGACCAAGTCTTGGTCGAGTGGTTCTTCACACTAGAATGTTGACTTTCTCGTCGGAGTTGACTTCTTGGGCTTCTTTGTGGAAAAGGCCCATCAATACCCACTTATGCAAGCCCAATAACGTTTTAGTCTTTTTTCTTTTTCCTTTTCAAGGAATTTTCCATTTCTCTTTCTAGGGAATTTTCCTTTCTTCTCTTTAAGCAATTTTCCTTTTTATTTTCTAAGTAATTTTCCTTTTAGCCCTTTTTTTTTTGTCAACTGGGCCACAAATGGCCGGCCCATTAGCCAAGTTCTTGCAAATGCAAGCGGGGAGACTCGATCCAAGGATGTGCAAGTGTGCATGCCTCTTGTGGACTTATCACATGCCACTAGGCTAAATGCCACTTGCTTCCTTTTTTCCTTTAAGACTTTAAAGATCTTTGTTGATCTATAAATTGTAGTAGAATTTCCACTTTTAATATATCATATTTTCCAGCAATTTTCGATCCACTAAAAAGCAATATCGAATTCTCTTCTTTAAGTTTATGCAATTGATTTTCGATTCTGATTTTATGCTTTACTTCATGAATTTTGAGTAAGTTAAATTAGGGTTCTTGAGGAGAGGGTGAGATTAGGGGAAAACTCAAGGATTTCCAGATTTGTTTATGTTTGATTAAGGTTTTAGATCTCTTTAATTTTAAGTGTCCTTAATGCTTATTTCTTTCTGATCAATTGAAATCTGATTACTTGGTGATTCTCCCCCGAGAGGCGTTTGGGGAATCGCTTGAACATGCTTAGGTTAAGATAGCATCGCCTGGCTCAAGAGATTGATTGTTTAGGGTGTTATTAGGCTTTGTAAGGTCCATACTTAATGCCTCTTGAACTTCTAATCGTTGGCGAGAGTCAAGTCGGGTTGTTGTTCAGGAGAGGTCCCATTGCATGAGAATGAATGTGATTACTTTGTGATTCCTTGCTTAGAGGTCATCTAAATAGGTTGAAAGACAAGTCCGGAACCCCTAGGAATACCCTAATCATTTATCCTTAACCTCGAGAACCCCTCTCTCTCCATTGAATTTTCGTGAACTTTAATATTCTGTTTTTAGATTAAAAACTTTGTTTTACAACTACTTTGTTTTGGAATTTACTCTGTTTTATTACTGCTTTACTCTTGCTCTGTTTTAACGTTCTGCTTTTAGGTTATTTTAAGTATTTTATTCGCACCTATATTAGATCACTGCTAACTCAAATCGAATATGGCTTAGATTAGGATAAGTAGATTGCATCTCGATTGCTAGTTACTCACCCAGTGGAATGACACCATACTGTATTGCAATTGATTACATAACAGTAGGTTATTTGATAAACACGCAAAACCCTTGTTATCAAAGAGCTTGGTATCACAAGCTGAGTCATACATTTCGTGACCATGGGTTTCGAAAATCCGAGGCTGACCATACACTTTACACAAGCCAAGGTAAGGATGGAGTTGTTGTGGTTCTTGTGTACGTTGATGATATAATCATCACGGGAAGTGACAAAGAAGGTATCAAAGGTATCAAATAACACCTTAAATATGTCTTTGATATCAAGGATTTAGGAGAAATGATATACTTCCTTGGGATCGAAGTGTGCCGATCCATAGAAGGCCTCTTCTTATCTCAAAGGAAGTATGTGGTTGATGTCTTGAATGAGTGTAATGTAGGTACAAGGATAGCTAAAACTCCACTTGAAGATGCCTACAAAGTAACGTGCAAGGGGGAGAAAGATGATGAACATTTTGAAGATGTACACCAATACCGGAAAATGGTAGGTAAGTTAATATATCTTACAATAACAAGACCGGATTTGTGTTTTGCAGTCCATCAAGTTAGCCAACATATGCAAGCCCCAAAGATGTGTCATTGGAGAATGGTAGATCGGATCCTTAGATACCTCAAAGGAACTCCGGAACAAGGCATATGGATGGGTAGAAATGAGGATACAACCCTTGTTGGCTATTGTGATGCGGACTGGGCTGGAGATAGGCAAGACCGCAAGTCAACGACTGGTTACTGCACATTCCTTGGAGGCAACCTAGTGACTTGGAAGAGCAAGAAGCAAAATGTGGTATCTTGTTCAAGTGCGGAAGCTGAGTACAGAGCTATGAGGAAGCTCACAGATGAACTTATATGGCTAAAAGCATTACTAAAGGATCTGGGAGTTGAGAATGATGAACCGATCACAATGCATTGTGATAATCAAGCGGCCATACACATTGCTTCCAACTCAGTGTTTCATGAGAGAACAAAGCACATTGAGGTGGGTTGTCACAAGGTTCGAGAGAAGGTGGAGCAAGGAGTGATCTTACCATGTTATACAAGAAGCTCAGATCAATTGGCTGACATTTTCACCAAAGCTGCAAGCTCAAAGGTATGTGAGTTTGTCTATTCGAAGCTTGGACTACTTGATGTGTCCAAAGTGACAATGATCCATACTTTTTTCTCTTAGTCGGGTTTGTCCCAATTGGGTTTTCCGCTAAGGTTTTTAATGAGGTAGAGAGTTACAACATTCAAGCTTGATCCTAATAAATCACATTGCGGATTCAAGCTTGAGGGGGAGTGTTAAACTCATGATCATAAGCAACCGAATGTAATAGTAAGGAAAAAGGAGTTTACATTCGGTTATGAGGAAACTATAAGATGGAAAAGCTTCTAAGTGTAGTCCCAAAGTAACTAGGAGAAGTCACATGTCTTCTTAAGACACATGTAACCGTTGGAGTAGTTTGGGCAAAGGAGACAAGCCTCTTTCTTGGCTCAAATTGGTGTCTTACCAACTTGGGTGATATTTTGTCTTTAGTGTTTGTCTTTAGTAATTTGTCTTATATATTGTAAATGGCTGAGATTTGTGTATGTATAGGCTAGGGTTTTACTTTGTTTCCCTATATATATTGTACTCATCACAATGTAAAGATTAAGACCTCAGAGTATAGACCTCGGTAAAAACCTTGGAGAGGAAAACCCGATGGGACAAACCTCTTCCAAGGGAAAAAGAGCATGCATACTCCAAGGTTAGAGAACATGAAATCAAGTTTTACCAAGGCTCACAAGCCCAAGCTTGTCATAGATGTATTGACAAACCTTGGTACTTGCGGCCTTAGTAAATATGTCCGCCAGCTGGTCCCGACTTGGAGTGAAGCACGGAACCACAACCCCTTCTTCCATCTGTTCCCGAACTTTGTGACAATCAACCTCCACATGCTTGGTCCTCTCATGAAACACAAGATTAGACGCTATGTGGATCGCGGCTTGGTTATCACAATGCATGACCATCGGCTCGGTTGTCTCTTGACCCAAATCTCGAAGAAGTGCCTTTAACCATACCAGCTTATCCGTAAGCCTCCTCATGGCCCTATATTCTGCCTCGGCACTCGAACAAGCTACCACCTTCTGTTTCTTGGTCTTCCAAGTCACTAAGTTACCTCCGATAAAGGTGCAATAACCGGTGGTCGATTTCCTATCATTCCTATCTTCGGCCCAATCAGCATCACAATAGCCGGAGATAGTCGAACTCGAGTTCCGACCCATCTACACACCTTGACCCGAGCTGCCTCGAAGATATTTGAGAATCCGTTGAATCATGGCCCAATGATGCATGGTTGGAGCTTGCATGTATTGACTAACCTGATTCACAGCAAAACAAAGATCAGGTCTAGAGATTGTGAGATATATGAGCTTACCAACTAGCCGACGGTATTTGGCAACATCACGGAAAGCTTCGCCATTCTCCTCCCCCTTTCGGCTGACCTTATAACCATCCTCAAGCGGTGTTTTGGCAGACTTGCATCCCTCCATACCTGTCTCACGAAGCAAATCAAAAGTATACTTCTTTTGGGAAAGAAATAAGCCTTCCGAAGAACGACCAATTTCAATTCCCAAAACATATCTAATTAATGAATCCATTTCATCATCTGATGCGTGATTCCAGTTATCTCTTTCACTACTGTTCTGAGCTTCTGCATAGCTTAGGTTCCTCAACATCAGTGATTTATGAACTATATAATGCATAAGCAACTAGATCTGCATCCTCATATTTAGATAGTGGTTTTATCTCTCTCCTTTGTCTATCTCTTGCAAGTAGATAGTTCTCTAGATTTTCCAGATCTAGTTTGAGTTGTTCCCTGATTATTCCCTCTGTTGAATCTGATCTCTGATTTGTCTATGATTCCTCTGAATTTGAATTTTGACCATTTGATTCTTGTACTGACCTTTCTGAATCTGAACCTTGACTAGCAACTGATGGTAAATAACATGGACTCTCTCCACCAAACTATGTAACCTTAATAGACTTCTATTTAACACCAATAATTGCTTCCAAATTTTTTCTAAAAGTAACCCTCTTCGTTGATACATTCTTTCTTTTAGTATCTTTATGCTTGTTTGTCTGAGATGTAGTTTTAACATCCTTTTAGAACAATTCTCCATTAAACACCACATCTCGACTAACAACAACCTTTTGTTCATCCAATAACCAGACCCTATAACCTTTAGATTCTTGTTCATAACCCACGAAAATTCCTTTACTTGCCCTTGAACTTAGCTTGTCTTGAATTGAGTGAACATAAGACATACACCTGAAACTCCTTAGGAGACTATAACTTGTTTTTAAAGATGTCTACCCTTTTCAAGAATCTTTAAATTAATAGAACTTGATGGTGATCTATTGATTATGTATGTTCCTGTAAATGCTGCTTCAGCCCAGATTCACTTCCCAAACCAGTTTCCGAAAGCATACACCTTACCTTTTCCATGATTCTTGCGTTCATCCTTTTCAATACACCATTTGTTGTGCTGTATAGGTACATGTTTTATGCCTTTTGACTTTAGATTCCATGCACAAATTATTAAATTGATGGTTGCAGTATTCTAGACCATTATCAGTCTTTAAGCACTTGATCTTTATTTGATATAAGAATGGACCAGCAGCTTGAACCGGAACAAGAAGAGGTTGAGGAACTTGGACCAGAGGAGCTAGAACAAGCTATGGATGAACCAAATGGACCAATGACAAGAGCTAAGGCACAAAGACTTCAACAAGCCATTGGCATAATGCTCAATCAGGCTGAAAGCAACCTTAGCACCATAGCTAATCCAACCACATTCGTTGTGATTCAAGCTAGCTAAGGGTTGTCTAAGAGAGGTGTATACACTTGCACTCTTTTTCCCTTCGTCTAATTTTATCCCCATGGGTTTTCTAGACAAGGTTTTTAATGAGGCAATGTTGGATACACTTATTCATCTATCCTCTTAGACAACATGCTTAGAAAGGGAAAGGGAAGACTAATTCGACTAAGGCTTGAAGTGGACTTCTTTTGTTTTATGTTTTGGGCTTTTGTACTTTCAGCCCACTCTTTTCAAAAGCCCATTTCGTGGCTTAGCTTTCCTATAAGTATGTTGAACCCTAGTTCCTTTGATTTTATCAAACATTTTATTCTAAAACTTTTCCCTCACTTGTTTGATGTGTATGGTGTGTAATATCCATACAACTTGGATCTTGCCCTCGTGTGTCATATCCTGGGTGAATTCAAGCTGAAGATCATGAGTTCTTCATCCCTCTTGATAGTTCAAATCGATCCATTTAGTGCTCTAAAATGACCGTTCATCTTCACCATCGTATCTCCTTCGTCTCTCCATAGAATCGTTTCAAAATTTGTCACAATTCTTATCGTCCAGTCTTAATTCCGTTGCTAAAATTTCAGTTCAATCCGAGTTGTTTTGAGGTTGATTTCGTTCTTCACCTCAAAACGTGACTCTTCAGTTTCCAGTTTCGTGTATCACACTCTTTGGTGTTTACAACCGCTTGGATTCTTTCCTGGATACTCCTTACTCACTGTAGGAGTGTATCATGTGGTATCAGAGCTGATTCAAGTCAGGTTGTATCGAGAAATCTTCATATTCCTTTTGAACTTTTGCGAAAATTTTCAGTTTTTCTGTTTAATCATTTTCTGATTTGTTAAACTGTTAGATCTAAGCCTTAAATTGTTGGTTCTAAGTCGAATGTGTTAGATCTAAGTTTTTTTTTTTTTATCTGCTAGTAAAAGCTTTCGAATTTTCACAAGACTCTTGGTATTCTTGATTGCTTGCTGCAGTTTCTAAAGTGTCTTTTAGTATTCTAAGAGCACTTTGTCTTAGATCTAAGTCTCTGCAGTTTTAAAAGTATTTGTTGGACTAGATTACTTGTTTGTCTTTTGATTTCTCGTAGGAACATGAAAGAATATGAGGAAGAAGCTGGTCCAAGCAACAAACTTTTGTTAGAGGCTCTCACAGCAACCTTGTCCAAAATGATGGATGACAAACTAGAAGCTTTCAGGCAAGAACGAGCTGCAACTGAGCATGAACAAGTCCCTATTAACTCTAGAGTGGCTGAAGAGTTGCAAGAAGCTCGAGATTACTACTCATCATCTCGCTCTAGTCAAAGGAGGCACAGACGTGTACATGAAGAAAGATTAACTCCTAGGGATAATATGGCTGGGTTAAAGATCTGGATTCCTCTATTTCATGGTACTAATGATCCAGACGCTTATTTGGATTGGGAGAAGAAGATAGAGCTCGTCTTTAATTGTCAAGAGTACACAGAGGAAAACCGAGTCAAGATAGCAACCACGGAGTTCCATGACTATGCTCTCAGCTAGTGGGATCAATTGGTCACTACTAGAAGACGTGTTGGAGACTTTCCAATTAATACATGGCGCCAAATGAAAGTTCTTATGAGGAAAAGGTTTATTCCAAGTCATTACCACAGAGAGCTACACTTCAAGTTGAGAAATCTGGTACAAGGTACCAAATCTGTGGAAGAATATTACAAGGAGATGGAAACTCTTATGGTCAGGGCAGATATTCATGAGGATAGTGAGGCTACAATGTCCAGATTCATGGGAGGACTTAGCATAGACATAATTGATCTTTTGGAGGTTCACCATTACGTGGAGTTGGAGGAATTGTTCCATAAAGCTGTTATGTTTGAAAAGCAACTTAAAAGGAAGGGAACTCGATCGAGCTATGGTTCCAACAGATCGAGTTACACAAAAGACTCAAAGTTTGGTATTCACAAGGATTTCAAGTCTAGTGTCAAGACTGAGGAGAAGTTGTCACACTTAAGGTAATCTAAACCAAGTGTTTCCAAAGAGTTGAAAGAACCAGCCAAGTCTAACCTCAGAGCTAGAGACCTCAAGTGTTTTAAGTGTCATGGATTAGGGCATTATGCAAGTGACTGCTCCAATAATAGGGTTATGATATTTCAAGCTGATGGAGAGTTCAAATCTGAGGAAGAAAAGCTTGATGAGCTGACAGATATTGAGGTTGTAGAACCACCAAAAGGTCCTCTTTTGTGACAATAAGAGCTTTAAGTGTCATGACCAAGACTACGGAACAACAACAAAGGGAAAATTTGTTCCATACTCGGTGTGTGATCAATGATAAAGTGTGCAGTCTTATCATAGACGGAGGTAGCTGTACCAATGTTGCTAGCCAAACCATGGTTCAGAAGCTCGGTTTGACGGAAATACGTCACCCAAGGCCGTATAAGTTGCAATGGCTGAATGATGAGGGTGAACTAGCTGTGAGTAAGCAAGTTAAGGTGTCTTTGACTATTGGCAAGTATGAAAACGAAATTCTCTGTGACATTGCACCTTTGGAAGCTAGTCACATCTTGTTAGGAAGACCATGGCAATTAGACCGGAGAGTTATTCATGATGGTTTCACAAACCGTCATAGTTTTGAGTACAAGGGCAGAAAGATTATCCTAGCTCTAATGGCACCTCATGAGGTCTACCTAGATCAACTCAGCATGAAAAAGAAGCCACTGCAAGACCAGCCATCAAAACAATCCAAGAAAAGGAGAGAAGGGAGTGAATCACCTAACCTTTTGATGGTTTCAAAATAGAATTTGCTTAATCTAACTGAATTGGAACCGGCTGTGCCGAGTAGCATTCTTACTCTTTTGCAGTATTTTCAAGATGTTTTTCCTGAAAATAATCCGCTGGGACTGCCACCAATTAGAGACATTGAAACATTTCCTTATGTGATCAGGTATAAGAAAGGTAAAGATAATGTAGTTGTTGATGCATTATCAAGAATGTACACTCTCGTCACTAGTCTTGAAGCTAAGTTACTCGGTTTTGAACACATTAAATCTCAGTATGTTTCTGATTCTGATTTTGAGAAGATCTTTGCAGCTTGTGAGAAGTTTGCTCATGAAAAGTATTATAGACATGATGGTTTCCTCTTTTATAACAATCGTTTGTGTGTTCCTAACTCGTCTTTGAGAGAATTGTTTATAAGGGAAGCACATGGAGGTGGTTTGATGGGCCATTTTGGGGTGGACAAAACTCTACAAGTAATGCAAGAACACTTCCATTGGCCTAACCTTAAGCGAGACATTTAGAGATATTGTGCTAGATGCACAACTTGTAAGTTGGCTAAATCCAAATCCGAACCTCACGGTTTGTACACACCTCTTCCTATTCCTTTGCATTCATGGCATGACATTTCTATGGACTTTGTTATAGGTCTGCCTAGGACTAGAACTGGTCGAGATTCTATATTTGTTGTGGTGGATAGGTTCTCCAAGATGGCACATTTTATTCCCTGTCATAAAACCTGATGCTATAAATGTTGCTAATTTGTTCTTTAGAGATATTGTTAGGTTGCATGGAATGGCTAAGTCTATAGTGTCTGATCGAGACGTTAAGTTCCTTAGCTATTTTGGAAAACATTGTGGTCTAAGCTAGGAACTAAGCTTCTGTTTTCTACTACTTGTCATCCTCAAACTGATGGACAAACTGAAGTAGTTAATAGAACATTGTCTACACTTCTTAGAGCATTGATTAAGCGTAACCTTAGGAATTGGGAGGAATGTTTTCCTCATGTTGATTTTGCCTATAATCATGTTGTGCATTCTGCTACTAAATACTCTCCTTTTCAAATTGTTTATGGTTTCAATCCTTTATCTCCATTGGATTTAATGTCTTTACCTTTGAGTGAAAGAGTTAGTATGGATGGTAAGAAAAAGGCTGAAATAGTCAAGCGGATACAAGAGCAAGCAAGGGTTAATATTCAAGCAAAAACAGAGAAGTATGTCGCCAAGCCAACAAGGGACGTACGAAGGTGGTGTTTGAAGAAGGTGATCTGGTTTGGATACATCTTAGGAAAGAAAGATTTCCTAATGAAAGAAAATCGAACTGAATGCCAAGGATGGATAGACCCTTTCAGATCATTAAGAAAATCAATGACAACGCCTATCAACTAGACTTGCAAGGTAAGTATTCGGTTAGTAATAGCTTTAATGTTGCTGACTTAGCTCCTTATGTTGAAGATGATGCGGATTTGAGGTCAAATCCTTCTCAAGATGGAGGGGATGATATAAGAATGGACTAGCAGCTTGAACCGGAACAAGAAGAGATTGAGGAACTTGGACCAGAGGAGCTAGAACAAGCTATGGACGTACCAAATGGACCAATGACAAGAGCTAAGGCACAAAGACTTCAACAAGCCATTGGCATAATGCTCAATCAGGCTGAAAGCAACCTTAGCACCATAGCTAATCCAACCACATTCGTTGTGATTCAAGCTAGCTAAGGGTTGTCTAAGAGAGGTGTATACACTTGCACTCTTTTTCCCTTCGTCTAATTTTATCCCCATGGGTTTTCTAGACAAGGTTTTTAATGAGGCAATGTTGGATACACTTATTCATCTATCCTCTTAGACAACATGCTTAGAAAGGGAAAGGGAAGACTAATTCGACTAAGGCTTGAAGTGGACTTCTTTTGTTTTATGTTTTGGGCTTTTGTACTTTCAGCCCACTCTTTTCAAAAGCCCATTTTGTGGCTTAGCTTTCCTATAAGTATGTTGAACCCTAGTTCCTTTGATTTTATCAAACATTTTATTCTAAAACTTTTCCCTCACTTGTTTGATGTGTATGGTGTGTAATATCCATACAACTTGGATCTTGCCCTCGTGTGTCATATCCTGGGTGAATTCAAGCTGAAGATCATGAGTTCTTCATCCCTCTTGATAGTTCAAATCGATCCATTTAGTGCTCTAGAACAATTGTTCATCTTCACCATCGTATCTCCTTCGTCCCTCCATAGAATCGTTTCAAACTTTGTCACAACTCTTATCGTCCAGTCTTAATTCCGCTGCTAAAATTTCAGTTCAATCCGAGTTGTTTTGAGGTTGATTTTGTTCTTCACCTCAAAACGTGACTCTTCAATTTCCAGTTTCGTGTATCACACTCTTGGGTGTTTACAACCGCTTGGATTCTTTCCTGGATACTCCTTACTCACTGTAGGAGTGTATCATTCTTCATGTTTGATTCTCCACCAAATATTTCCTTTCTTTAAAAGTCTGAAAAGCTTCTTCTTTTGTCTTTAAGAAGTAGTCATCAATAAAAGTGATGAAGTACTAAGCCCCTAACATACTTGGATTAACATTTGGAGATCCACATAGATCAGAGTGAATTTAGTCTAGAATTCCCTTTTGATGTGTGTTTTCCTTTATGAAAACTTTGGCCTATGAGACTTGCCAAGAGCGCATGATTCACAAAAATTCATCTCTTTTATTTCATCTTTCTTAAGGTAACCTTTCTTAGTAAGAGTTTATAATGATCTTTTTCCCATGTGCGCAAGTCTGCAATGCCACCTTTTAGTTGTATCTACGACTTTAGATGAAACCACATTGGCTTGAGGCAAACTCTCCGTACCTTCAAGATAATAAATTCCATTTCTCTAATCCCCTAATAGAACAATTCTTTGAACTTTGTAGTATGTGACTTCTTTTAGAATTACTCGAGTAGCATATGTGTTGTCTATCTGAATCTTGCCAATTCCTTTAACAACACACGCATAATTATTCCCCATCAGTACCTTGTTCCCTTCAAATTTCTCTTGATCAAACATTAAGTCTTTTCTAAGAGTGATATGGAATGTGCAACCTAAATCTAGAACTCATTCATCAGTAGAAGTAGACATCCATGTTTGCTGAGCTTTGAGACTTTCCTTTATTTCGTTGAGGACAGTCTATTTTCAAATGATTTGCTTCTCCACAAACCCAACAAGCCGTAGAGTTATTACCTTGTTTATTTCTTGATTGAGATTTACCTTTACTTTTATACCTTCCATTTGATTTCCCTTTGCTACTCCT
>JAKUCM010009183.1:0-20235 GCA_023374145.1 Lepidium sativum | reverse complement strand
ATGTTGGATCAAGCATGGAGAAAAAGGTTAACTATTGAACACATTACCTTCCAGATTTCTTCATCAGAGTATTTCTCTGTTGGATCAATATTACTCCTTACAGTTCCTTCAAAGAGAACAGGCTCTTGAGGAATGATACCGAATCTCGACCTTAAATCATGAAGTCCTAAAGTGCAGATATCGATTCCATCGATAACTATCTTGCCACCAGCTGGTTCCACAAGTCTAAAGAGGACCTGAATCAGAGTAGATTTACCACTTCCTGTTCTTCCAACTACACCAACTTTCTCTCCTCCTTTGATGTCTATTGTAAGTCCCTTGAGTACAAGAGGTGTGTTTTGTCTATACCTTACCTTAACATCTTCAAGACGTACATTACCTTTGTATGGCCAATTTGGAGGTGGACTGCTTTCTTTGATCTCCCATTTTGCTTCTGAAGGTATATCAGTAAACTGTTTGATTCTTTCAACAGAAACCATCTTGTTCTCAATGAAACAACTTAGATATATTGCCCAAAACAGAACACCGTTCAGGGATAGTCCATAAGAAAGTGAAAGTCCAACATTCTCTGTATTGAAATGAAAAGAAAAAGATCAGCCTACATAAAACAAATGTTTTGATACTAAGTAAGCTATCAGTCTTAATACCTGGTTTGATAATGTTGCTTGGTAATAAGACCATGAACAAAGCCGAGACGCAGAGTACCCAGCTCCCAATTAGCTCTAGCCGAAAGCCGAGCCATTCGTTTGAACCATTGTTGTGGAAGTCCATCCTGAGATTGGCATTGACTCTTTTCATATTCTCTTGCCTAAACATTTGCTGTTTCTTGAAAGATCGGATTGTCATCACTCCTGCTATGCTCTCTGAAAAATGGTGAATTACTGGGGCCTTGGTGATTGAATCAAGACGAGTTAGTTCCCGAGATGATGCTAGGTAATATCCCTGTTGAATTCAATATTCAATAAGATGATTGAACATAACACATCAAGGAGCTACCAACAAAATTTATCAGTTATTTAGCCACTTACTCGGTACCAAATGTTGAGCCATCCAAGTGGAATAATGAAAAAAATAGTTGGCCAAGCGTATTGACAGGTTACTATGAAGATACTGAGCAAAGTAGTATACATTGTGGCCACTAGTCCTAACATGAAGGGGATGAAGATATCCACATTGGTCTGATCAGTAGATGCCTGCAGAAAACATATAAACGAGAAATGATTTAAAGTAAAGTCTCTTTGCCTTTTGTAGATTTTAAATGGAGAAAGTTTTCTCACCCGACTGAGGATTCTTCCTGATGGTGTGGTATCGAAAAATGACATTGGTGCGTGCACGAGACTGTTGAGAATCTGTTTGAAGAAGATCTGAGCAGTCTTGAGACCTAAGTGAGTAACATAAAATGCTCGCATGCACACAAGAACAATGGAAACAGCAGCGATTATGACATATACGCGGATAAAGACTGAAGCGTCGAATGAAACTTCGTTTTTGGCTGATGTTTCATAGGCAAGCCAATAATCACTAGCCATTAAAGAGCCTTGCCAAGCCACAGAAAAGAAGACTACAAGTATTATTCCCCACCAGCCATAAGCTTCAGTTAAGTAGAGTTTGTAAACTTGTAAGCTCACTTGTCCAACTGCTCTTTCTTCATCTTTGATCAGTCTTGAACCATCTTCCGGAATGTTGGAGCCAAGGAACGACTTGATGTGTTCGTCGTTTAACTCGCCTAAACGAGGAGACTCCATTGAAGTAGTTCTTTGCATTCTTGGAGATTCCATTGAAGTAGTTCTTTGTACTCTCGGAGATTTTGGTGTTTTTGGTGTAGGTGGATGACGAGGAGAGTCAATTGAAACAGTTCTCTGTGTAGGTGGATGACGAGGAGACTCAAATGAAACAGCTCTCTGTGCTGTTGGTGATGTCACTGGCACAGTTGCTGCAGTGGCTGATGCTGAGCCAGCTTCAACTAGCTCCATTGATGTCTCGTGAGCCGCTACCAAAGCCCCAAAATCTAACCCGGAGCTCACTAATTCGTCGTATCTACCTGATTGCACAATCAATCCATCTCGCATAACCTGTGAAAGGGAACCACTCATTAGCAAATTCTTAAATATTAAACTCAACAAGTGTATTTCATTTTTCTTTCATCTAAATGTACCAAGATGCGATCAACATTGTGAAGGAAGTCCACTTGATGAGTTACTAGCAAGATAGTCTTTCCTTTCAACGCTCCTCTTACACATCTCTGCAGATTCATAATCATAAAGAAAGAAGACTCAGCTTCATGCTTTTGATAATGCTGAATTAACAGAGAGATTGAGTACTCACCTTGAAGATGTCTGAACCGGTATGAGCATCCACGGCGCTAAAGATATCATCGAGTAAATACACATCAGATTCCTGATAAACAGCTCGTGCAAGTTGAATCCTCTGCTTCTGACCTCCACTAAGGTTAATTCCACGTTCTCCAATCTCAGTCTGGTCTCCAAACTCCATAATCTGCATATCTTTTTCTAAACAACAAACCCTGAGAACTTCATTGTACTTGCTTCTATCCATAGGTAGACCAAACAAGATATTCTCTTGAACTGTTCCGTTCTGAATCCACGCAGTTTGAGCTACATAAGCCGTTGTTCCACAGACACGAACCTTGCCTGATAGTTTATGCATTTCACCGAGAACTGAAGCTAACAATGAAGACTTCCCTGATCCGACAGTCCCTACTATTGCAGCGAGCTCTCCCTTTTTAACCTCAAAGTTTATGTCTTCAATTGCAGGCTCATCGTCTTCATCATCCCAACTAAAGCTTCCATCCTTGATGTCCACAGCTAAATTCCCATGACACCCTTGACTTCTTTCCACAAAGTCTTCTGATAGCTCTCTGCTCATCATGTAATCGTCAAGTCTCCGAAGAGAAATCATTGCCTGCGAAAGAGCAATCATAGACTGTGGAAACGTCCTGATTGGCTCTTGAAGTATCTTGAAAATGGTTGTTGTAGTGAATACTGTGCCTGCATCAAGCTTGACTCCTAAGAAAACTGCGGTTGTGAAAGTAAGCGCCGAGATCAGGACCGGTGTGCTCCATAACACGATGATGTTTCCGGCCACGGAGTAAAGAAACTTGGATAACCAACCAAACTCCATGCTTCTAAACTTGAGAATCCTTTCGTTGAAATGATCTTCCCAAGCTTGAAACTTGATCACTCTCATGTAATTAAGCATCTCATTAGTTGCTTTCATCCGTGAATCACGATTCATCATCAGACTAAACTGAAATCTGTTGTTTCTTTTCGTTCCCATGAGAATGAATATGAAGATTCCAGTTAAACCAATAACAGTAGTCACCACAGAAGATCCAAGGGTACTGTAGAGAAGCACTAAAGCCACAGCTACTTGTAATGGCATGAGCCAGATTGCGTGGAGCTGAAGCATCATATCAGAGAGTTGCTGTGCATCAACAGCCATGTAATTTACGATTTGCCCTACTCCATGATTCTGACGAGCCGAGCCAGTTAGCTTCAACCCTTTCTTGTAAAGAGCAGTAATGAGAGTGGATCTTATGAGCATTCCAAGCTTCTGGGAATTGAAATTGAACTGGTGAGTCGATAAGACTTCAACGAATTTCGCTATTAGGAGAATGAGAACGAGGTAATAACCCTGCGACGGTGAAGATCCTTTACCGGAAGTGAAATCAACGAAGCTTTGGATAAGAACCGGACCAACGAAGATGACACTGAGTCGGAAAACTGCTAGAATCGCCGTGACTGCGATTTCCTTCCAGAAACATCGGATAAGAGTCGTACGTACAGGATGTTTCGAATTCTCTTCCGGTTTTGGCCATTTCGATTCGAAAAGATTCGCGAGCTTTTCCGATCTGTGCTCTGGAGATAGAGTCGGAACTTGGTCGAGATTTAATGGAGATTTGTAGCCTTTTCTCAGTAATGGATTCATCCATAACCAGAAAGTTTTCGACAGAAACGAAGCCGATGCAAATAGAGAAACATTCTCAGCTTTCTCCAAAACGCCGTCGTTTGACTTCGCCGGAACTGCAATAGCACTGCCACTGGTAGTGGTTATAACTCCTGTGAATCCTTTTACAGAGACGAGAAGTAGAAAAGCTGTTAAAGGGAAGGAGATAAAAGAAACGACGTCGTCTGGTAGTAGACTCGCGGCGGAGGAATCATCGGAGAGAAGATGGAGAATCCCGGAGACGGCAAGTAAAGTTGTAATGACGAAACTAGAAACCCAATAGATTCGTAACGTTAACGGGTGAGTTAACGAAGCGAATCTTTTTTGGTGAAGAACCAAAACGGCGATAACGACGTTAGTAACGGCGTGTAAAAGCCAAAACAGAGCATCAACAAGCTTTAATGTTGTTCGAGTAGTGAAAGCTAGAACACAGAGCACGACGGAGCAAAACGACAGAAGAATGGTAACCACGACTGTCGTTTTGAATAAACCGGTTGTTCTGGTACGAGTTCTTCTACCGATTAAGGGTTTCGTGATGTCAGATTCATTGTTGGTTCTTCTAGAAGAAGAAGAAAAGAGTTTTTGGATAGCGAAGAAACAGAGGATGAGGAGGAAGATGAGATCGACGGTGGAGAAGAGAAGTCGTTGTGGACAAGGAGATAGGAAAATGAATCTCAGCCATTGGATTGGGTTTGTGGTTGCCTGAGAAGAACAAGAGAGATCGGAGACCCATGAAGAAGATAAAGAAAGCAACCACATTTTTTTGTTGGAGATGATGAGCACGAACAGAACTTTCTCTTATCGGTTTTATTTGTTGTATTCACTCAACAATTTACTGTTTTGAAACCGTAAAACTTCACATTTTACAGTAATGAACTCGCACACACTGACACAAAGACTTGTGTCAATCAAAGGCTGTAGTACAAAAGTCGAACTAGTCAGTGACTAAACTAGTATTGTAATGATATAAAGATTTCTGTGCATGACACGTGTGAAGATATATCAGTTATAAATTTTAGTGGAAACTAATAATAAATTGGAATTTTGAGGAGAAAATGGACGTCACTTTCTTAAATTATAAATCATTTGGGAATTAGTGGAGATATATCTCCCTGTTTGTGGATTCGTATCAATGGACCATGTGATTTTCAATGTCATATTTGTTTCATTCTTTTCTTTTTTTATGTTACTAAAATTGATAGTCCAATAAATACCACTGAAAGTCAATACATAGTATCAGTAAACATTATAAGTATGATAATAAAATAAAGGGAAAAGTAAAATATTTAAATGGCGATTGGAAAATTAAAAACACATTATTACAGCATTTATGAAGGTTAAGATTAAACTCTGAAAGATGAAGAAATAAAAGAAAATAGAATTAAATTAAATAATTTATTGGTTGAAAGGAGACTGAAGCGACGCGGGACGACTTCGAAGGTGACTGAAGCGGTGTGGATAGACTCCCGGTGGTTTGATTGCGGTGACTCTTTATAGAAGACGAAGACGGCCAACGGAGTCGGGGTCCACGTGAAGGCGATTTCTAGGGTTTCGTCGTCATTTGAGACTCTGTGGGAGAAAAGTTCCAAACCCTAAAAATTTCTGGAGGATAGCGGCGACGGTGATCTTCGATCTTTTTTTCCCTACCTCTCTTTCCGGTGCTTACGAAAGGTTTAGCTGCGCCTCTTGTGACTTGCATTCCCTTTGCAGATAAGTATTTGTCAATCTTTTTTTCCTGTCAGATCTGTTAGGGATTTGGTAGTTATTGCGAGCTCAAGTGGTGATATTAATATGTTTTGGAACCGATTTGCCTCTTCCTATGTATTTTAATTCATATGGGGAAGATTGGGTGAGAGTTAGGTTTTTGGGTATATTGGAAATCCTTTTAGCTATGGTATGTTCTCGGAGGAATGACCTCTTCGCCGGTAAAAACATTACATTTGCTGGCGTTGAGGTCGTGAGGATTCTGAGTGTCAAAATACCGACTTTGGAGTATTGTAGGAGTTTAGGAGACGGTCTAATGACTGATTCTCCTTTCTCAGCTCTGCAAATGAGTTATATCCTACAAATGAAGTTTTCTTCTTGTCACTCCTATGAGGAGAATCACTCGTTGGTCGATTACATCAATGATATGGCTCATGAGTTATGTATGACCTTGATTAAGAGGGTGAAAATGCTTAAATGCACCTATAACTCTAGATGGGAGATTTGGATTACTTTAGTTGTTGGCCTTGTCTCAACAAAGTCAGATCTTGTTTGTGTGAGGACATTGATTCAGTTAATGAACCTGTTAGGGGTGGAAAATTTTAATGACAATGATTTCGATAAAATAGTGATTTGTTTAGATATTATAACAAATATCCATTTGAATCAGTTTGAGACAGAAATACTGTATTGGATACTCACTGTATTTAGTTGCATTCTTGAACTGCATTTGAGAAGCCATAATGATCGGTTAAATCTGACATCATTTATGATCTTCTCGGTGGCAGGGTGGGGTGATTGGTGGCTGAGCTATTCGTTCAAACGTCCAATACGATGTAGTCTTTGTACTTATTATGTCAATGGTTTACATTGGAGGTATGATAGTGAAAAAGACGTCATTTACTGTCCTTTATATTGGGAATTGCTTTCCTGTGGGTATGGGCCATGGCAGAATAAAGGATTTAGGTTGGAAGTTGAATGGAAGTTGATGTTTATTGATGGATTTCATGTCATATTAATGAATGAACCGGGAGTTTGTTCTAATATGTTCTCCTAGAGATCACACTGGATGGAGGTTAGTTACCAGAATTTTAGGGAAAATGATTCTCTAATATCTTACAAAATATATAGCGATCATGTGATTAACGTGCTTGTATGTGAAATGATGAAAATTAAACTGCTGTTAGATAAGGTTTATCAATTCGTAGGCTATCTTGATAATTGTTGGATTCATAGGAATCTAGAGTTTAAATTAAGATGTTTTAAGATAAGTCCTAAATTTAAGGAAGATTTAGATCTTATCATTAGTTTGGATGCTATATATAGGAAACCGAGTATACTTATAAAGTATAGCCGCTGTTTTCTATAGCTATTCTCATTGTAAAACCTAGGTCTTGTCGGGTTAGTGAGTTTACTAGGGTTGACACCATGTCGGCGTCCCCGTTGAAGGGTTTAAGAATTAAAATCCCAAAATTGATAATACTGAACTATTAGCAAGGTCTTCGAAAATCTTGATGGGGCGCTGTTTGAATCCACATATTCAAAACGTAGATACTTTCTTGTTCCGAATGCCTCAATTCTGGGACTTAGTAGGGAAAGCGAAGGGGCTCAATCTGGGAAACGGTAGGTTCCAATTTGAATTTAATGAGAAGGGAGATCTGGATAGGGTTTTGAACAATGGTACCATCAACTTTGACAGTTGGATGGTTGCCTATGCTCCTTGGAAAGCTCTGGTCGGGGCTGAATACCCTAGTGTGATAAGTTTGTGGGTTAGATTCACTTAACCATTCGAATATCGGGTGGAAGAAGTGTATAGAATAGTTGTCGAGTCTATTGGGAAGGTGATTGATATTGATGTTAAGAAAGTAATGGTCTTAATCGAGGTTCCATGCTCAAAACCGCTTACTTTTTCTTCTGTCCTAGAATTCAAAGAAGGAGAAAAGACGAAAACTTTTATTGAAAACTTTGTCATAGAATGACACATGATACAAACAGGTGCTATAAGTCTAAATCAGCTAGTGTAGGATCTAGTAACAATGATTTTGGCAAATCTGGAACAGCTAAGAGAACTAAAAGCTATAAGGGTGCGGTTTCGATGGTCCTTCAAACCCGACCAGACTGCAAAACGTGGGAGATTTGGAGAAGAAAAGGAGCCGCAGGCTACCTTCAACAATGGTGGAGACTATATAGATGTCATTGGTTCATCTGTCTGGTTTTACATTAAAGATGTGGCTTATGTACTGGTATTCTTGAAGGTTCGACGACCTTTGTTTCAGGAAGTACCAAAACCAGTCTTAGGAGAGGTGGAGGTCGGTGAACCTGCGGTTTTGCAGGAAGTACCTGATCAAGATGGACCGGCTGCTGTAGAGGCACTGAATGCAACACAAATGCGGGAGAAGCTGCTAGATTTAGATGAGGCTGGAGAAGACTCCACCTTAGTGCCGAGTGATGCGAAGCTGAATATGGAACCTGCACTAGAGGATTACAACCAGGAAGATACTATTCTATATACTGAAGAAGATCTCCTAGAAGACCTAGCTTTTAGAGCTGCAGTGGCCAATACACAAAGCCTATCAGCCGCAGATCGGGAAAAAATAAATGCCAAATTCGCACAGTCACTCCAGAAGTGCAGGGTGGCTAGACAAGCAAAACCAGCAATCGGTACAATTAGGACAACCTCGCAGACCAATACGCCAATCCGGGGGTTAGTTTCAAGAAAGTGATGGCAATGAAGGGGATGTCACCAAGGAAGACTCCAAAGCCGAAGTTAGCTAAGGATCTTTTATTTAAAGATAAGGACAAAATTCCAATGAAATTCTAAGTTTATGTTAAATGTTCTTTGTTGGAATTGCCAAGGAATTGGTAATAGAATTACTATTGGTTTTTTAAGAGACACCTGGAAACGTTATAAGCTTGATTTTTTATTTTTTTCTGAGACTAAAAATAATTTTATTTTCTTGGAGAAGATACAATGTCATTTTGGGTATAGTATGTTAACTACATTTGAACCAATTGGTACAAGTGGAGGGTGAGGGTTAGCGTTATTATACAAAGACTATATGAATGTTATCATAAATTATAAGGATAAAAACATGATAGACATAACAATGGAAATAAATGGAAGGAAAGCTTTTATTACATTTATTTATGGAGAACCGATTCAGCATAAGCGGGATTGTGTTTAGGAGCGTTTAACCATATTAGGCATTCAATGATCAGAGCCCTGGTTGGTGACAGGAGATTTCAATGAGCTCTGGGAAATCATGAAAAATTAGGTGGTTCACTCCGATCATTATCTCAATTTGTGACATTTAATCAGATGTTACAGAATTGTGAGTTGATTGATTTTCCAAAAATTGGCAATTTTTGGTCATGGCAGGGAGTCCGGCAAATGGTATAGTACGCTGCATTCTAGATAAATTTTTTGGGAACAAAAGTTGGCATGATTTATTTCCAAAATCTGTAGTAGAATATTTGGATATGATAGGATCCGACCACATACCAATTTTGGGGCGGTTTACTGTAAATTCGGTAGCCAAAAAACGACAATTCATATTTGATAAAAGATGGATTGGGAAATCTGGATTGATGGAAACTATACAAAAAAGTTGGGAGGGTACTTCTTATCAAGAGATTAATACATTAGATAAGAAAATTAGGGCTTGTCGCCGGGAAATATCCCACTGGAGGCATTCCAATATCAAACCTGGTCGATTAAAAATACTACATTTGAAACGCGAGCTCGAACGCCTCAAGAGTAGCGGGTTAGTGGATTCAGATAGACTACTACAGGTGCATGTAGATCTAAGCACAACCTATGCTGATGAAGAGTTTTTTTGGAAACAAAAAAGTAGGAATAAGTGGTTAAGCGAAGGAGATGAAAATACTAGATATTTCCATGCCCAGACGAAGCAGCGGCGAGCTTGTAATAGGATAATTGGACTGTATACGAGCAATGATGTTTGGGTAACTAAGTAGGATGATATTATTCGAGAAGCAACAAATTACTTCTCAACGCTCTTCTCAAGTAATGGGGATCCAGCTATGGCGTTGGATGACCTAGAATCAAAAGTCACTGACTTAGATAACCAAATATTAATGAGGCGAACAACTGTAGAGGAGGTTCGACAAGCTCTGTTCTCGATGGATCCTAGTAAAGCACCTGGACCAGACGGAATAACATCTTTATTCTTTCAGGAGGCGTGGGAAGTTATACATGTTGACTTGGTCACACTGGTTAATAATTTTTTTATCATCTGGTTCGTTTGATCCGAGTCTGAATAAGACAAATATTTGTCTTATTCCGAAAGTGTCGCGACCAACACGGATGGTAGAATTTCAACCTATTAGCTTATGCAATGTGACATATAAGATAATCTTGAAGGTAATGTGCATTCGTCTCCGAAGGGTGTTACCTAAATTAATTTCGGAGACGCAATCAGCTTTTGTAGCGGGGAGGAACATTTCAGATAACATTCTGTTAGCCCAGGAGATGTTCCACGCCTTGAGGACTGATGGAGCAATCATGGGCAACTACATGGCCATAATAACTAACATGAGTAAAGCTTATGATAGAGTGGAGTGGGATTTTGTCAAGATTCCGTTAAGGAAGATGGGTTTTTGTGAAGCATGGATCAAATTTGTTATGTTTTGCATCACAAGTGTCGAATATTCGATTTTACTAAATGGAGTCCTAGGGGGCAGAATTAGACCTAACAGAGGACTGAGACAAGGTGATCCTATATCGCCTTACATTTTTATAATGTGCATACAAGTACTCATTTTTAAGTTGCGCTACGCAGAACAGAAGGGATTATTGACAGGAATCTCCATCGCATGTTCTAGTCCGGCAATGACTCATTTATTATTTGCTGATGATAACCTTTTTTTCCAAAGCAACGAAAGAAGAATCGCATCAAATCTTGAAGATACTAACTGAATATGAACAAATGTCTGGACAACTGATTAATTTTCAGAAGTCGTCTATTCAATTCGGTCGATGGGAGTTCCTGACACCGTGAAGTTAGAGATACACGGGTCCATAGGGATATATATTGTGGGAGGAGAGGGTTCATATTTAGGTTTACCTGAGAACATTAGAGGCGAAAAGACAAAAGTGTTGGCTTTTGTTCGCGAGAGACTTCATGATAGGATAAATAGTTGGTCCTCGAAATTTTTATCGAAGGCAGGTAAGGAGCTTCTGATTAAATTGGTCTTGACAGCTTTGCCTACATATGTGATGTCTTGTTATAGGTTTCCAAGTCGGTTGTCCACCATTTGAACACAACCATTGCTGATTTTTGGTGGTCAAACTCCCGGATTACGAAGGGGATTTATTGGCAGAAATGGCAAAAGGTATGTAGACCTAAGACCGAAGGTGGACTCGGTTTTCGGGTCTTGGAGGATTTTAACTCTGCCCTATTAACGAAACAATTTTGGCGACTTTTGGATTTCCCGGAGTCACTACTGGCTAGGGTTTTGAAAGGTCGTTATTTCAAGGACACGTGTCCGTTATTTGTGACGGCCATGGCTAATTCATCTTATGGCTGGCGCAATATCTTGTCGGTGCGACCTTTGGTTAAAAAAGAAGCGATCAGACGATTAGGAGATGGTAAGAATACGAGGGTGTGGGTGGACCCGTGGATACCAGATACAGTCCCCAGCCAGCGAGACAAATATCAGTTAATATGTTCCCTGACCTTACAGTGGACCAATTTATAGATTACTGATCATGTACTTGGAAGGAGGTATTGGCACGACAATACTTTGATCCTATTGATGTCCAATACATACTCGGAATGCCTATTCTACGACGTCAATGTCCTGATTACTGGGGCTGGATGTTTACTAAGACAGGACGATATACCATTAAGTCAGGGTATCTGGCTGAGACGACGTTCTTGAATTCCGAGGACAGTTGTCAAGGTCCAACATTTCTGGCTTTTTACGAGAAGATTTGGAAGATTAGAGCTCCTAGTAAAATACGCCATTTTATGTGGCAAATTTTGTCACGAAGCGTTGCCGTAAATCATAATCTTAATCATCGAGGGATTCATTATAATGTGGAGTGTCTGAAGTGTGGAACTGAATTTGAAACCATTAATCATGTCCTTTTTCAATGTCCGATAGCGCTTCAGACGTGGGCCCTCTCGGATATACCGTCAGCAGTAGATATTTTTCCAAGGGTCTCGATCTGGTACAACTTTGATTACTTATTTTGGAGGTTACCTGACGTCGGTAATCATCTATACTTTCCTTGGCTGATCTGGAATATTTGGAAGGCCAGAAATGAATTTTTCTTCTCAAATATCGTCACCGACCCTCGCACTATTATTACTAGGTCGATGGCAGAATGAAGAGAATGGTCACATATGTAGGTCATCGAGCTCTCTTGGGACACATAAATCCTCATGGATTTTCCCATCTACAACCTACTCAGAGTTCACAGGCTACAAATGCTTCGTGGAAGCTTCCTGGAAGATGACAGACCAATTAACAGGGCTAGAGTGGTTCAGCTTTCCAGATTCGGTGGAGGGATGTTGTTCGGGTGCTCGTTGTGTGAATTGTAGCTTATAAGCGTTACACGAAGAGGTTAAAACTGTTATATGAGCCATGGAATCACTAGTGGCTATTCAGGCGTTGGAGATAGAGATGTCGACGGATTGTGAGGCAGTGGTGCAGATTTTTGCTAATCCAGGAGAATGTCTAGCTTTCCTCCTTTACCAGGAAGACTTTGCACGGTTACGCAATCTTTTCTTTTTCTTCTCGCTTTCGACTATTCCACGTAATCTCAACTATAGAGCTGATAATCTCGCTATATTTGTACGAGAGACATGTTATAGTTGATCGTATTGACCACATTTTGTGTAGATTGCACTCTCTAATTATATTGCCGTGAAAAAAAAAAAAAAATTAAACTCTGAAAGTAAATAGTTGAAATGTAATCTGTTAAAAAGTAAGTATGTCATGCGTGACGTAATCAAGAGTGGAATCTATACAAAAATACATACATCTGTGATCTGTCCTTTGGGAAACGCTCTATCTTCTTGGATCTATGCTTCTCTTCTAGTTAATGCAAACCCACGTAATTTTTTTGTTTAAATTTGGGAAATATAAAACCTGAGATTTTAGCGTAAAAACAGGAACTCAAAAACTAAACTAAATATAAAATGTAAATAGTGATCGCAGAACTATGCTAAATGCAGAATTCGACGTTTTTTATAGAAAATTTTGTAAAACTATTTAAAATTAAATGATAACAGTTAAATTGTTGAATGAAATTTGACAGATTTTTTTTTATAATTAGACCAACAAAATTCAATTCATAGATAAAGTCTGATCAAAAGTAAAAAATAATTATTTACAAAACTTGAATTGTTTTTGTTTTTGGCTCATAACACGTAAATCTATTAGTAAATCTATTAGTAATCAACTAATGAAAATTATCTTACTATTAGTGTTTAATTTATTCTCTAATTATTTTTATATAAACTTCATATGTTGTTTCTTTTTATTCATCTTATTCCTGCAAAAAACTGTTTTTACATTCTTTGTATGTCGCATTAGTTTTCAAATTAATTTCATGGAATTATGATATTAGGCATTTTACTTGAAACCTAAATCCAAATCCAATCTAAAGTAAGAAAAATCTGAACCAAATTCAAAGTAAGAATAATCAAATCAAATCAAACTCGATAAATTATTTTTGATGATGACAGTTGGGATACCATAATATTTTGGTTTATAATATTATATAAAAATTAAACTTCCATAATATTTTCGTATATATATATATATAAATACATAAAACTAAAAAACTCTAGAAACCTAGTTAATACTTCAAATTAGATAATAACTTAATATATTTGATTGAAATTAAATCACTATAATATTTTGGTAATATAATTAATCTGAACCAAATAATTCTCTACCTAAGAAATTAAAATATGAATATATATATATATATATATATATATATATGAACTAATCTGAACCAAACAATCAATTTTTAAAACGCTTATTTTGTACTCACTAATTAAAACTGACAAACTATTTACGAGTGATGACAAACATTTGTAAACAGACATTTCTAAGTTTAGACAAACTATTCTTACTATATTTTTGTTGAATACATTTAGATTTTAAACTTAATTCCTAATTTGAATAAAATTTATTCAAAACATACAATTATTTTTAATAATAAAATTAACTTTCCACAACATTCCTCTAACCTAACTGGTGACACAAATAAATATTCACCCCAATTCCTCAACATTTCTCCAATTATTCGATTGTATTTTAGTTACTAACAAATTAATTTTAGATAGTTTCAAATTTTAGTTTTAGTTTGATTTTTAACAAAGAACCAAAAGTAACTGAATAAAAATTGAAATTAATTTTTACTAACTAATTAATTATACTAACTGCTGAGGACAGGTGGCCGAGTGGTATAGTCACTTTACAAATCTTCAAGGCACTAGAAATCGAACCTTCTACCTGCCATTATAAAAACGGTATATAAAAGCCACTAAATTAATTGACAAAAAATAATTAATTATACTAACTAACAATACTTAGAGGGTCACTGAGAATGACTGTGGTCACTTTAGAAAGCCAAAATTGTTGAAAGCACTAAAATTTATGCAATCATGTTTTAGATTAAATTTTGGCTTTTATTACTTTACAAAACAATTTTTTTAAAAATGGAAGGCTTTTTGATATAAAAATACAAAAATTTACAACTTAAAGTTATAGGCTTTAAGAATTTAAAGTTAATTTTTAATTTTTAATACACGTAGAAAAGGCAATTGTAGCCAAAGTAATGTACAAACATAATTCTACTTAAGTTAAGTAGACAGCTGTATTAATAACAATTAGTAAAGCGTAGATCAAATTTTCTTTTATAAAAAACTCGAGCTTATTACTCTCTCTTTTTTAGACATTTCACACATATTAAAAAATCATTAATTATTTTATTTTTTTAAACAAAATATAGTTTACCACAAATTCCAAAATATTTTAACCAATCACAAATCAATCTACAGAATTCAAAGAGTCAAAAAAACCAAAAGTGCAATAAATATTGCATAGAAATCTTAAAACATCAACTAAAAATAAACAAATTTTATTTCTAAAACATCAACTAATAAAGAACAGAGGGAATATTTTTTTGGGAAAAGGACGAAAAAAAACTTATGTTTATCATTTATTATTCTATTTAAAGTTAGACGAATCCTAATATTTTGCACGAGATAAACTTATGTTTTTATATACATATATATATATATATATATGGATATTTTTTAGATGATGTTCCCTGTTGTAATTTTTGAGTTTCTTTTGCAGGATTTCAAAAAAAAAAAAGAGTAAGAAAAGTTGAAAATCGTTGAAATTAGGATAATAATCATAAAATGAATTTTAAATAGAAACTTTTTGATATAATTTTCTTAAGGAGTAAAATTTTAATAAAATATATATATTGATTAGAAATATTTCTTGTATAATATATTCTAAATATTTATAAATTAGTTAAGATAAATTTAAATCTTTTAATTGAAGATTAAATTTTATGTTAAAAAAAAATAATGATATTTTATTAGTTGTTGAAAACTGACGGTCTTACACTATATAACATAATGACAAAATCAGAATACAATTTTATTATGGCTTGAAATCATAACCTCAACAGTTGACAACGAAATCATAATGCAATTCTAACTCTTATTAAAAAATTTATATATGTCATATAACTATCAAAATCGACCGTATCAATTTAAACCTTCCGTTTAAATTCCACCATGTATTATTTACATTTTACTTAAACTTTCCATTTTATTGTATTTAATTAATATATTAAAAATAAATTAATAATATCTCCTAATAATAATAGTAATCAATTTTTATATTATTATTATTATAAGAGAAATATAAAAACAGATGAGTTTTAGCTAGTGATATATGATAAGTCCACTAAAGCAAATACACTTACACATTCATGAATCAAGTCTCATATTTATTTAAACTTTTAAATTTGATTTATGTAAGGTTTTAAACCCATATTTATTTATGTTTCTTTTTTGTTAACAATGGGCCACAACTGGCTGACTTAGTAGGCAACATCTTACATAATGCAGATAGTATGACTTGATATCTGGTTGTACAAATGTGTCTGCCTTTAGTGAACTTACTATCTGCCGCTAGATTAAATACCATCTGCTATTCATTTAGGTTTTTAAATTTATGTTTATTTTTTTTTGTTTTACATTATCGACATGACACATGTATCAATCATTAATACTAATCTTAATCTTATTATATAGAATGAGATTGTAAAATTACTCATTAACATGATTGTTCCATGTGTCAAATTCAACGACGAATAATCTTCATGTATATAATAAATAAAATAATTACAGATATTTATCTCATACTAAATACAAATATAAATAAAGTTATATTAAAAAAAATTGCATATAAAACTGAAAATATTTTTATAATTTTAACAAAAGAAATCTTAACGAAATTCATATTTTTATTTTAAACTAAAATATTTGTTTTTTATCTATGTCTATTCATAAGTTAGTAACTAATAAGATCGACGTGTTAAATTAAACAATTACAAAACCTATTATATAAAATATTTTTTTGATAAAAATTATGTATCTCTATTCATAATTCTATTAGATGAAATTCAATTTTCAAAAATTAGTAATAAACATGATTATTCCACGTGTCAAATCTAACAATCATAAAAAATATTATATAAAATTAAATTTTCAAAAGTTAGTAATCGATAAGACTGGACCACATGTAAAATCCAACGATCATAACACATTTTATATAAAATTAGATTTTCAAAAATAGTAATTTATAAGATTTTTTACGTGTTAAATCCAATGATCAAATATTTTATTGTATTTATATTTACTAAAAATAGAAAAAAAAATATTTTTTCTCAAATTAGTACTAAATTGAATCACAATTCAATTAAAATAAAAAAAACTAAACTTAAAAATCATATTTACAAATAAATCATGATCCAAAAATTAATGTAAAGTGGAGTCAAAAATAAATTATATCTATGCTAGTTATAAATTGTACATAGACACAAAAAAATAATCATAATTTTTTCATTTTTAATATAACAAAATTTTATTATTATTTAATTATTTTATCTTTATATATATAAGTTAAAACAAATATTTATATATTTAAATTAAAACAAATTAATTATGTAATGTAAATAAAGATAATCATAAAAATTATTTATGTTTTTAATCAAATTTTATCAAGAAGTAAAAAATTGTTTATTATTAATATTATAAAATATACGCTATAGTTTAATTATATATAGAGATATTATATAAATAATTTAATATATATATATATTATTTTATTTAAAATACTATATATTTATTATAAATTTATACTTTTTTAAAATTTTATTATTTGTTTAAAATATTATATCTATTGTGAATCTAGAACATATACGATTATGACTTTTATAAATTTATTTTTGTATTATCTAAAACATATCTCTTTAAAAGTTTACCAATCAAGTTTTTATTTTTAAAACTCAAATCTATAATTTTTTTTTTTTGACAACGTCTCAAATCTATAATTCTACAACAAAAAATTCTAAAGCCAAAAAACTTAAAATCAAAATTTTTATAACAAAAAAGAACTGTAGCCGAACCAATCACGCCCTTAATATTGTATTTTTGATTAGTTATTTTCTGTTATAGTTAGTTCAATAATTATTTGAAAACTAGAACTAAACTGATTAGTTACTTTTGATAAATTTTTGGTTATAAATAATCATTTGAAATATAACTAAATAAAATCAAATTTTATTTTAAATCTATATAATTACTATATTCAATATCCCAAAAAATTCAAAAATTGAAAGAATTGATCCGATTGAATTAAAGAACCAAATGTCCATAATTACACTTTTTAGGGTCGATGATCCATATTCCCTTTAGAAGTATTTAAAAATTCTAAATGTATCTATAAGTATTCCTAAATCAATTTACACATATTTGAATTTTGAAAACCAATTTCCCCCTCTAGGAATTTACTAAATCAATTTTCCCCCACATCGGGTTAGATTCTCGTAAACAAAATCGTTATTGACCAATTAAATGTGCTTGTATTGACTACGATGTGGTTAGATAAGATTAAACAAGAGCCATACTACTATATGACAGAGAAGATGAAAATTGATGTATGAAAAGTGGAAGGTTAGAGTCACTAGGCCTCAATGTTAAGCAGGTAGGAACATGGTCTTAAGATAGATAGAGAAAGAATATAATGGAAAATTTGAGAGAATAAGAGATTACAGAGCATATATTTTAGAATCTAATCCTAACTCGAGTGTCGTTATTGAGTCTAATATGAATAAGCAAAGTGCTGATGTGTTCTCTAGGTTTTATGTATGTTTTGACGTTTTAAGAAAATCATGGCTGCAGGATTGTAGGCCTATAATAAGAGTTGATGGGTGTTTCCTTAGAGGAAAAATGAAAGGGCAACTTCTAGTGGCACTAGGTAGAGATGATAACAATGTAATCTATCCATTGGCATGGGCTGTAGTGCAGGTAGAAAACACAGACAACTGGTAGTGGTTTATGAAGCAAATCAAAGAGGATTTGAATTTGGATGATGGTGATGGTTTCATTCTTTTCTCTGATCGCCAAAAGGTAAATAAATCTAACCTTCGTAACTCGTGTAAAACATGTTTGCCATGTTTATCTTCTCTTATGTATTTTCTGCTGCAGGGTCTGATCAGAGCTGTGGAGGTGGAGCTGCCAAAGATAGAGCATAAGATGTGTGTCCGACACATCTATGCAAATATAAAGGCAAAACACGGCAAAAAATCACAGATGAAACCCTTCATTTGGAAGCTAGCATGGAGTTATAATGATGTTGAGTACAAAGAAAACTTGAAGCACCTGATGGCGTATGTCGGAGATGTGTATAAAGACGTGTTAAAAGAGAAGCCAAAGACTTGGTGTCGGGCGCATTCTATAAGGTTGGTCCGTGTTTTGAAGATGTGGAGAACAATTATGTGGAGTCATTCAACAATACAATAGTGAAGGCACGAGAGAAGCCAATGGTGCCAATGTTATAGATCATTGATATGCAAGCTATGGTGAGAATTATGAAGAGATTAATGATGACAACATAAGGAACTTGTACTCGTTATGTTGAAGACTACCTAACAAGGACACACGACCTTGCCGCAGACTGTAGAGTTTTCAAATATACACACATGATGTTCCAGGTTGTTGAAGATGCTTATTCATACAGAGTGAATCTGGTTGATAGGACTTGCTCATGCAAGTGTTGGGATATATATGGAATCACCTGCCAGCATGCTTATGATGTCAGCATTATTCAGAAGTTATAGGTTTTTGATTATGTCTCACATTGGTTCAGGACTTCGAGGTGGGTGCAAACATACATTGACGACATCACACCTTTGAGAGGTGCTAAATACTGGCCTGTTAGAAATGAAAGGAGACTCCAAAAACTTGCTAAATCTGCACAACCAAGAAGACCAAAGAATGACAAAACAAAGAAAGAAACTAATGAAAGTCCAACAAAGAAAGTTGATCCAACCAAGAAAAGGATTATGAACTGTGGAATATGCAAGTCAGCTACTCACAATGCTAGGTTTCACACTGGTAAACGAGCTAAGGTAATTGTAGCTGTGGTTATGTATGACTTATATATAATTATATATTGCTGTTAACTTCACCTTTTGATTTCAGAAGGCTGCACAAGGAGAGTCTTCTCAAGTTCATGCTTCCCATGGAGATTCTTGTCTAGTTCATGCTTCACAAGGAGTATCTTCTCAGGTAAAACAGTCTCAAGAAGTCGTCACTCAAGTTTCTCAGTCTCAACCCGAGCAGACTCAAGAGTATTGAATAGGAAGTGAAGACCTCCTAGCTTCTATTTTTGTGTTCATTAGGATGTGTAGCTTTTGTTTATAGATCTATAAGATCTGGTATGATATGAATTCTATATCTGGTTATACCTTTTGATGTTTAATGCTACTTGACCTTGCATCAATATTAAAGGTTTATTGCCTACTATTTTAGTTGTTGTCTCTACTAACACATGATCCTCACTAACTTCATGTCTCCATTTTGACTATTGTATTCTTCGATATAATGAAAAGAAAACTTTTAAAATGTATTCAAATCAAAGACATTGAATCAACATTGAACCATTCTTAATTGAACAAAAAAGGTAATTGTTTCCTTAAAACAACATTGAGTCAACAAGAACAATACATAGGCTTCTTCAAAGTTATAGTTTCAAGATGCCTACAATTGAATTTTCACCTAAGACTACAGATGTAAGAAGCCAGTTCTTCATCCTCCATTCCACTTCCTCAAGCTTGTTATCAACTCTTTCAACTAACTCACTCTCTATCTTCAATTCATGTAAACTCAACTCCTTCCTTTGAAGTTCATGACTGTTGTTTTCCAACTCCATCACATGTTCTCAAGTCTTTGAACTTCACTACTCCTCCTATCAATCTCGTTCACAATTGCCTCT
>JAKUCM010009182.1:0-24672 GCA_023374145.1 Lepidium sativum | reverse complement strand
GACCAATGTGTTTAATAGATTAAGATTTGGGTATCTAAATCCTAACCTATAAAATAAATAGGCAGATCAAAATTGTCCAATAAAATCTTTTACTTATGTGGGTTATGGGTGGAATTACCCATTATGACATTTCTAAGAGTCATTGTGCTAGTTAGCTTGTAGGATTTTCTTGTTCTTAGGCTAATTATTGGTCCTTTAATTTGTTTTTGTTACTTACAGTTGTATCACATTATATATTTTTGGGATTCATTTTAATGATAAGATTTGAAAAAAGACTAAGTGGCCATTGTTACTGATTTAAAGTGTTCTGGTGGAAATTTGTGAGTTTTTTTTATTAATATTAGGTTATAATTGACCGGTCTAATAGCTAAATTCCTATCTAATATTGGTAGCGTAATTCGATTTTTGATTATGTAAATCCGATCGCCTTTAATGAATTTACTATCTGCTATTAGAATAAAGGCCATCTCCAAAATTGTGAGTTAATCCAAGTAAAACAAACATTCAAAGTGTAATGAACTTGTTACAAATTTTTTAAAAAAGAAACAAAAGTAATTTTGGACAGCAATAAATAAAATAAATATAAGAAAATGAAACAAAAAGCATGGGAGAGTCGAGGAGGCGCACAGTAAATTTCCATGGCGCATGTTAACTCTTGTCTAGACAAAAAAAAATTTGATCAACCTAGATAAAATAGCACAGCGCTGTGAGACGAAAAAATAAAACCAAGAAATTGAAGAAAAAACCGCCATTGAAATGATGAAGCAAAGCTCATCGGAGGCAGTGTCTTCGTCTTCTTCATCAGCCGCATATCTTTCTCATCCCTCCGTTTCTTCATCATCTTCATCGGAGAAACCTCTTTCTTCGTCTTCGATTTCCCCAGCAGAGGACCTTCAGGTGGGATCGTCAAGAGATGGAAGCGGAGGTGCGCAAGAGATCGTAGCCGTCGATCGTCCAGGAGAGTACACAGCCGTGTGTAGATGGACGGTTGAGGGCTTCCCTCGTGTTAAAGCTAAGGCACTGTGGAGCAAGTACTTTGACGTAGGAGGCTACGATTGTCGTCTCTTGGTTTACCCTAGAGGTGATTCTCAGGCTCTTCCTGGTTACATCAGTATCTACCTTCAGATCATGGATCCTCGAGGAACCACATCGTCTCGTTGGGATTGCTTCGCTAGCTACCGTCTTTCAATCGTGAACCATGTCGATGATTCTCTCACAATCCATAAAGATTCTTGGCATAGATTCTCTAGTAAGAAGAAATCTCATGGATGGTGTGATTTCACCTTAAACTCGAGTATTTTGGATCCCAAGATGGGTTTTTTGTTTAGCAATGATTCATTGCTTATCACTGCTGATATCTTGATTCTTAATGAGTCTGTAAGCTTTAGTCGTGATAATAACAATGAAGGGCAATCTTTGTATAAAGAAAATTCCATTGCTGGACCAATGCCGGATGTGTTGAGTGGGAAGTTCACTTGGAAGGTAAATAATTTTAGCTTGTTTAAGGAAATGATAAAGACACAGAAGATAATGAGTCCTGTTTTCCCAGCTGGGGAGTGTAATTTGAGGATCAGTGTGTACCAGAGTGTGGTTAATTCGCAAGAGTATATATCAATGTGTTTGGAGAGTAAAGAAACTGAGAAGACTATGGGTTTCAGACAGGAGCTGTTGGTGTCTGTTCAGGATGTCAGCTTTGAATCAAAAGCCTGGGTGCACTCACATGCACAGAGATTCTTATGGTAGGTTTTCTGCTGATAATAAAAGTGGGGATAATACAAGCTTGGGCTGGAACGATTACATGAAGATGTCTGCTTTTGTGAACCCGGAAGCAGGATTTTTACTCGATGACACCGCTGTCTTTAGCACCTCATTTCATGTTATCAAAGAGTTCAGTAGTTTTACTAAGAATGGAGGCTTTATTGGGGGAAGGAATGGGACTGGAGCTAGGAAATCAGATGGACACATGGGAAAATTCACTTGGAGAATTGAAAATTTCACAAGGTTAAAAGATCTCTTAAAGAAGAGGAAGATAACAGGTCTTTGCATCAAAAGCAAGAGGTTTCAAATTGGGAACCGGGATTGTCGACTTATTGTTTATCCCCGAGGTATGTAAGTGCACTAGATTTTCTCGTTGCATCTTCTATGAAATTGTAATGTATTTGCAACGTTTCGTGCTATGCCCGTTCTATATGGTTGACATGAAACTAATAATCTATTTGCAATTTCTGATTTTCTCTGGTCTTGATCGGTCTGATTGCTGCATATGTAGAGTTCAATGTTTAAACTGATGGTCTTATTCTTAATGGCCTCAGGGCAGTCTCAGCCACCATGCCATCTTTCAGTATTTCTTGAAGTGACAGATTCGCGAAGCTCTAGTGATTGGAGCTGTTTTGTTAGCCACCGTCTATCAGTTGTAAACCAGAGATTAGAGGAGAAGTCTGTGACAAAGGAATCTCAAAATCGCTACTCCAAAGCTGCAAAGGATTGGGGTTGGCGTGAATTTGTGACACTTACTAGTTTGTTTGACCAAGACTCTGGATTTCTTCTTCAAGATACTGTTGTGTTCTCCGCTGAGGTTCTAATTTTGAAAGAGACATCTGTAACAAAAGAGTACGTTGAGGCAGAGTCAGCTAATTCGGTTTCACAGACTGATAACGGCGTGAAAAGAAGTTCATTTACGTGGAAAGTGGAGAATTTTTTGGCCTTCAAGGAAATAATGGAAACACGAAAGATTTTTAGCAAATTCTTTCAGGCTGGTGGATGTGAACTCCGGATCGGTGAGTGGTTTAATTTTTTCCTTATCGGCATCTTTGATTATTGAGATTTATAGACTCCAACTGCTTAATGCGTGCCTTTATAATACAGGTGTATATGAGTCCTTTGACACCATATGCATATATTTAGAGAGTGATCAATCTGCGGGTACAGATGTGGACAATAATTTCTGGGTTAAGTACAAGATGGGTATTTTGAACCAAAAGAACCCGGCCAAAAGTGTGTGGAAGGAGTCATCTATATGTACCAAAACTTGGAATAATTCCGTCCTACAGTTTATGAAGGTGTCTGACATGTTGGAGGCTGATGTTGGGTTTCTTGTGCGGGACACTGTTGTTTTTGTGTGTGAGATTTTGGACTGTTGTCCTTGGTTCGAGTTTTCAGACCTAGAGGTCAGTTTATGCTCCATTTATTCTATAAACAATATCTTCGGCATTGTGGACTTCTCCTTCCTTTCATCCACATTTGCCCTTTAAATGTTATTAAACTTACATTCTGGATTTTCTGTCTTGTCTGTCTTTTTCGCCAGGTCCTGGCCTCGGATGATGACCAAGATGCCTTAACCACTGATCCTGATGAAATTATTGATTCTGAGGAAAGTGACGGCGTAAGTGGAGACGAGGAAGACACATTTAGAGATTTTCTTTCGCAAGCTGGATTCCATCTCACGTTTGGTGAGAATCCTTCACAACCACAAGTTACTCTCCGAGAGAAGCTTCTAATGGATGCGGGTGCAATTGCTGGTTTTCTTACTGGCTTGCGTGTATATCTTGATGATCCTTCTAAAGTAAAGCGTTTACTTCTTCCGACCAAAATATCTTGTAATGATAGAAGCAAGCTAACAAAGAGTGATGAATCTTCACCCAGCTTGATGAATTTGCTGATGGGTGATAAAGTTCTACAGCAAGCAATTATTGATTTACTTCTAGATATAATGGTTAAGTGTTGCCAGCCTACTCCTGAGGAAGAATCTTTTTATGAGCCTTCTGTATCGTCTCCAAAGGCAGATGGCAGCGTGACTGCAATTACATCAGAGTTAAGAAGGGAAAATGGAGCTGCAGAACCATCACAACATCTTGCTGACGAGAGATTTAAATCTGATCGAGATGCTGCTCTCAGTACATCAGCGGTATCATGCTCTGAGATGATTGGGATCGATATGCTTGAGAAAGCCCTTGCAGTAGATCCTATTTCTCCCCCTAAAACACTGACTGGGCAGTCTTCTGATGCTTCAGTCCAGTCAAAGGTGGGGCTCTCATACTGCTGAAAGCTACCTAGCTATCTAGCAGCTCTCTCTTTTTTTTTTTTGGCTCCCTTGTTTTTCTGACAATCTGTATAAATAAGTTTGGTCCACAGATATATTGGCCAGAACAGTCTGAGGAGCTATTGGGACTGATTGTGAATTCACTAAAAACCCTTGATGTGGCGGCTGTTCCACAAGGTTGTCCAGAGCCTAGACGACGACCAGACTCTGCTCGAAAGATTGCTATTGTTTTAGACAGAGCGCCCAAACATTTGCAACAAGATTTAGTTAGTCTGGTTCCCAAATTGGTTGAGCATTCAGAGCACCCACTGGCTGCTTATGCACTTATTGAACGGCTTCAAATGCCTGAAGCTGAACCAGCGTTGCGTGAACCAGTAAGTGGTCTATTTTTAGCCTTTTCTTCTCTTGTTCTACTCTTTTCCTGTGTTTTGGAGGCGTTGAATGCCTGAGTACATGTAAGTTCATGTCATGAACTATAGAAGTTTACACTTCTTCATTTAACATATTTCTGTGGCACAGGTATACAATGCTCTTAGCCAGTTAGAGTGCGACAGTAACGTGTGGGAGCACATTTTACCTCAGTCATTTGAGCTTCTAAGTGACTTAAATGAGGAATCTTTAGTGGCGGCCATTCATTTCATGTTTAAAACTGCCTCCCTGTGCCACTATCTACCTCATGCTGTAAGCATTCCATGTCTCAATTTTTTCTTTCTTGAGATTAAATACTTTTCTTTTCTCGGCTAACCTAAATTTTACTTGTCCAGGTAGTATCAGTCCGTGAGCGGCTTAAAAGTCTGGGGGCTGATGTGTCTCTTTGTGTTCTAGACTATTTGAGTAAAACTGTGCATAGTTGGCCTGATCTTGCCGAAATGATACTTAGGGACATCAACCGTGACGGCAGTCTAGGTGCCAATTTTGCGACATTACCCTATGGACCTTGTCTGGTTGCTGAAGATGAGACTACCTCTGAAATAGCAGATTTGATGGATGAGCATGAATTCTATGCAAATAGGCAATTTTTTGATGTCTACATTCTGCTGGAAATGTTGTCCATATCAGACCTAGCTGGAGAGGCATCTCAAACGTTTGAAAGAGCTGTTGGGCGTGGAGCCATTGTTGCTCAATCTGTCGCCATGGTCATTGGAAAACGATGTGTTCAAGGCCCAAATCTTAATTCTATAAGTGGGGATGCTTCTTTTAGGCATCAAGATCCTGTATTGGAGGGAGAGGCCAGTGAGCAACAAGCTGCTGGAGGGACTGAGTTCAGGACGATCCTTAATCTTGCTGAGACATTAACTCATTCTAGAGATCCTCGAGTGAGGGAATTTGTGAAAACTCTATACACAATATTATTCAAATGGTTTTCGGATCAGCCTTTTAGAGTTCATGTACTGAGGAGACTTGTAGATAGGTTCACCAACCCTACGAGTAGTAGTCAGGATTTAGACTTAGAGTTGGAGATTCTTGCTATTCTGATTTTTGAGGAGCAAGAGGTTGTGAGACCCGTTTTAGCCATGCTGAAAAAGGTTGTTGAACATGCAAATATTGACAGGGCCGCTCTGTGGCACCAACTATGCGCAAGCAAGGAAGAGCTTGTCCGGTTGAAGGACGAAAAGAAGACGGAGATTCAAACTCTGACAAAGGAGAAATCTGGTATCGCACACAAATTAAGTGAATCTGAGGCTTCAAACACCCGTCTTAAGGTACATGATTACTTCATTTTGTCGGCTGCAAAGGTGTGGCAATACTGATATTTGTGTGCTATGATTATAATTCTTACTGATAATGTGTATTTTAAAATGGCAGTCTGAAATGAAAGCTGAGACGGACCGGTTTGCTAGGGAAAAGAAGGATCTGGTAGAACAGTTTCATGATGTTGAGAGTCAGCTTGAGTGGATCCGATCAGAACGTCAAGATGAGATAGCTAAGCTCTCGTCTGAGAAGAAAACTCTTCTGGATCGCCTTCACGAGACTGAGACGCAACTTGCTTTGCTAAAAACCCGAAAGCGTGATGAACTTAAGGTACCTTGAAATAAGATATGGAGCATATATCTGCAGGAGATTAAAGATGATCGAATCTTTGTAATACACCCATCTTGCCTTCCCTCTTTTGCTCTCACTGACCAAGATATGTCGTTTTCTTTGTGAATAACACAGAAGGTAGGGAAAGAGAAAACTGCCCTTGGTGAGAAGCTAAAGATAACAGAGGCGGCCCGGAAAAGATTTGAAGAAGAGCTTAAACGGTATGCCACAGAGAATGTATCACGCGAAGAACTACGCAAGTCACTCGAGGATGAAATTAGGCGACTGACACAAACATTAGGACAAACAGAAGAAGAAAAACGAGAGAAAGAAGATCAGATTTCTCGATGTGAAGCTTACATCGATGGAATGGAAACCAAACTCCAAGCTTGCCAGGTTTGATAAAGAGAACATATTTTCTTCTCATTCTTTTTAATCTGCTTAAAGCTTATAAAACTCTTATGATGTGATGTTTTTTTCCAACAGCAATACATCCACACACTAGAATCCTCCCTACGAGAAGAAATTTCAAGACACGCTCCTCTATACGGTGCCAATTTAGAGTCGCTGTCGATGAAAGAACTCGACACAATAGCTCGGATCCATGAGGAAGGACTAAGACAAATCCGTGCCCTTCAACAACGTAAAGGACATGGTCTTCCTCCTGGTCACACACTTTACCCGACCACACCGCCGCAGCTACCTCCAATGGCAATAGGTTTACCACCTCATCTTATTCCTAATGGTTCAGGGGTTCACTCAAATGGACATGTCAACGGTTCGGTCAGGCCTTGGTTTAGCCACCACACCTAAAAAAAATACATCCTTTTTTTTCATAGGAAGACTACGACGAAAGAATGATGGCCTCTTGAGTTTGTTTTTGAGGTAAAATCAATCATCAATCAACATCACCTATGTTTAATTTTCCCATATATATTTAATTTTCTCAGAGATTTACCGGAGGGTGGTTTTTCAGCTATTAGAACCATTTGGGAGAGTCAAATTAGAATATGAATAAAATTAGAGGGATACAGATGCACAAATTTCCTTATGAAAGAATGCCTTATAGTTCTTTTTTTGGCTGAAAATTGTCTTAGAATTCGGGTCATTGATCTAACTCTGGTCGGGTCAGATTAAGATCTCTTTTGTCTTTTAGATCCTTGTGATAATACTTTCATTTGAGGGTGGTTTAGTGAAATATGTAGTTTTTAAATTTTAATATTCATTTGACAAAATAAATTACTCTTTTACTTGGGGTATCAAATTGGAGAGAAAATCAGAAAAGATAATAAAAACTTTCATTTGGTTGGAATAATTTTTTAGATTTTTTATTGAGTTTTAAACCATTAATTTTTGTTGAGCATACCAAATTAGATTTGTTCCACCAAGTGAAATCTCTGTTAATACATTTTGTTAGCACACTTAAAACATCGCTAATCTGGAACAGTCAACAAAATTTAATGTCTAGAATTGTTAGCCTAGTCCTAGGTATGAACTTAAGCAATTGATCGGGTTTCTTTAATCTAGTTATTTGGAAAAGAGTGTATTTTTCAACCATTATTATTAATTTATTAGTTGCTAATTTTTTTGACATTTTTACCTATCAAGTTAGTTTAGATCTTAAATTGAAAATAGATAAAACATGAACCGTAAGTAATTAAGATGGAGGGGTATTTGAGGTTTTGGGGTTGCAGCAACATGTTAATCCAGCACAAAATCCTCCAGATCGCCCAAAGCTGATGCAAAGGTCGTCACAGTCTGGTACAAGTCCAGCATGACATACTCCTGGACAAAACTCATGTAACTGTGATCTTACTTGTGGTCCTGTAATTATTTTATGTTCAATATCATAACCAAACGAATCACGAAAAAATATATTATCATCAATTTGCTACAACATATATAATCCAAAAAGTGAGGCTTTTGTGTGTATGTCTGGGAAGAGAAAAGAACAAAGAACAAAGAAAATTCGATTATGATCTTCAAAAACATGAAACTTTAGGATGGTTTGTTATAAGTGTTACTTTAATAGGTGTTTCAAATCATCGTAAAACCATGTGTAAATACTAGTTACAACTATTCCTTGTTATAATTTTATAATTTGTAAATTAGAAAAATATCAAAAACATCTTCAAATTTCAAAAATAATTGAAAAAACTTTAAATTTCGACTAGTTGAATTAAATCTTGAACTTTTGTTGATCGAACCATTTTCACTTTGAAATGATTTTTTTTAAGAGTCTCTCATAATCCCACATTCAGTTTTGTTAATTAAGTTATGTTTTTAGTTACTGAGACAAACAAAAGTTAATACGGGTGAAAATAGCTTTGTCAACAAAAAATCACGATTTAATTGGTAAGTAAAATAAATTTGCAATTTAATTGGTAAGTAAAATAAATTTGCAATTTAATTGGTAATCAACAAAAGTTCTTGATTAAATCCCACCACTCAAAAGTACATGGTTTTGTTTCAACCATTCTTTAAACTTGAGGGAGCTTTCTTGACATTTTTTTCCTTTTTAAATTCTAAATAAAAACACATCTTATTTAACTATAAAAATTTAAGTATGAATTTGTTTTTATAATGAATTAGAATGAATATGGTAGTGTATTTTCTTTTAAAATACAAAATCTTCAAATTCTTAATCAAATTTGTTTTTTTCTTCTAAGTTAGGCTTACAAAATTCATATCGTATGATTTAAAAAAAAAAAAAAATTGTACATAAACTGTTAGAGCTTATAGAATTTTTTAAAACCTTTGAAAATGAAATCTTCAATAAATCTTCTTAGTTTTGGATAACCCTAGATTTATTAATACTTTGATAATTTTAACATTTTTTTCTTTTGTCACGAAATTTTAACATTTAATACCAATTTCTGTAATTGACTGACCTGTGATGAAGAACATTACAACGATGGACACTGCAATGAAAACGTATGGAGATCTTCGAATGTCCATTACTTTTTTGGATTTAATTAAAAATGTGGTAAAGCTAATAATTTGTGACTAGTTCTGAGTTTTTATGCTCCTTATATAGGCAAGTTCAGAAATTTGAGTCCTTTATATTTTTATAAGAAGTCAATGTGAATCTTTTTTATTTGGAAACAAATTGAATTAGTATATAATAACTTTAAATTTTATGCTAGAGATCAAAATATAAATATACTGAATTAGTATATAATCTCTGTACCTAATTAATTATAATTATACTGAATTCAATGTTATTAAAGATGTTATTTCTGGATAGTCAGCATGGGTCACGGTTCATAATATCGAAATATTGATATAAATCCACTGATTTTATATCATACGATCTTGTTTTCATTTATTTTTTTTGGTATATCTATCATTTATATGTCCTTTATTAGTAAATTGTTAAATAGATGACTCTGTGTCATTATTATGACTCTCGAAGATTTAACTTTTAAACCTCTTCTTATCCATCTATATTGGGATCTAAATTTAACTTTGTTAATTTTGTTGTTTAATAAAATAGAGTTATTGCGTCCTCAAATGATATATAAAATTATAAAATAATAGTTTTACAGACGTTTTGGCTTCTTTTATTAATCAAAGTCTTCTCAAAAGTTTAAATACATACCATTTCTTGACCCAAATATTTTTTCTTTAAGCTGAGTTATTTTCAATTTGGTAGCTAGGGCACTAATGACTATAATATTATAAGTTTAATCTTTTTCCATTACAGTTGGTGAATTATAAAAGAATTTTAAGACATGAATCGAATTTTATTGGTCTAATTGTTGACAAACAATTTTTTTTGGTGACTAATAAGTTTATTACCCGATATTAATTACTCATCTTAAACCGACCCTAATATCAGTTTTTCAAATTAATTACTTTTTTCTTATAAATTACGTTACCAAGTACAATTATTGTTTGGATTGTCTTTTTATCATTAGTAATGAATATCATGGAATATGGAACCACTGAAACAAATTTCTTCTTTAGATACTTTTTTCTATTATAGTATGTATCTTATATAAATCATATATACACAACATTGTAAAATTTTATCTTGATTGCAAAAACTATTCATATACATAAAAATGAAACATAAACATGAATCCAAGTTTGAAAGACATCAATTGGTAAAAGAATATCTCTAATAATATTTAAGACTATTGCTAACAAAGTTTTTATATATAATTCATCTTACTTATGCTATATTTACTCAATTGTATATCTTTCTCATAATTCATTTTCCTTCTGCTAATCTTTCTATTATTTTGTGTTTCAAAGGATATGAATGGTGATACTTTCGTGCATAGCTTGTGCATACACATGAGTTTTTGTACTGTTATTTTATAACATTTCTATATAAGTAACAATATATAAATGGATAAGGTGATTATTTTATAGAAATTATTTTTTACTTGTTCGGTTAACATTTCTAAAGTTAGGTAGCGATATTTGAAATTGTATGTTATAACATTTTCACAATAGCAGATAATTTATATATAATAAATAGCTACACAATTTGAAAAATAATGAGAATTTTGAAAAAGTTCTTAAATATATTTATAGAATTCATTCGTTAGAGTAGATTTTATCTAATAACACAATTATTACATCAGGTTAATATAATAGATCTTTTACTTTAACTAAATGTAGCACAAAAATAATCCAGTACATAATTTGCACATTAATTTAGTAGTTTTGTAGGCGTATTAGAATTATTATTAAAAGTTAAACACTAGCGTAAATATTTTCTAGAATACACAATTTAAACATTAAGTAGAAAGTTTTGAAAATATATTTACTAAAAAATTTTATATTCATAGTTTCACCGATTTATTTATTTTAGTCATTTAATATTAGTTTACAAAACCCAATGTTGTGAACAATTTCTTCAAAACTGTTATCGAATTATCGATCTCAAAACATATTTTGATTCACACGTAAATAATTTATCATTACTATTCGATTATCAAAGTATAGAAGAAAATGTTGCCTATAACACTACTGTGACTATCGATTCTAGATATTCTGAAATGAGAAGTTGCTTATTTAACGATACAAAAGACTTGATCATCAGAACAGAAGACATAGATCTCCAAAGTAGGATTTTATTCACCATTACAAATTCACACATGGATGTTATTGATGAGTTTTACCTTTAAAATAGTAAAAAGAGAAATAAAAAAAAAGAAAGAAAAAATGGGCCTTTTTGGGGAATCTAATAGTGTTGAACACTGAGAAATGACTTGATGAGTGTTGATTGTGAAACTACTAGTCGTTGGATTCAGCTTAATTCATGTTTGAGGAAAAATTATATATATCACGGTATATATATCACGGATTTTTGATTTACAATTTAATATGCTTGGTAAAGTACAAAAAGGGAGTAAAAGCAAGAAAACGCCAACGTTTTTGAGGTAACGTTTTTATGTGTATTTTCTCTATAGGAGAAAAGTTGCCGCCTAGTAGTCCATCTCTCATTGCTAGCATTCAAAGGTATAAGCTCGAGACTAAAGGTTCGACTCTAGCTGACAGGTCTTAACTTTGTGAAAAGTTCAAGTGTTCTGAGGCCTGAATCTTACATTGGCGTTGATGATCATCCAAGGAAACTCGTGGTCTTTGCAAATACTCGGGACACGTACAATTTATTATCTTTATCACTGGACGTGTACTTCAAGAGGTGCGTTTATATCGCAGTGAAATGATCAATAGAGATACTCGTTAAGGCTTGTTGGTCGTTCTCTTGGTATGTCGCTGAGGTATTCTCATAAGTTCTCTATTTATTAGATTTATGTACGTCATAACTACACTGCTTAAGTCCGTTATCTAATTTTTTCCACAATGCGTACATGTAGATATTGTCCTAAGTTCATTACCTGCAAGTTGTCACGCTGGTTTTGCAAAAACATGCATTGAGGTATGATATGCCCCTTCGATGTTATGTGAGGAAGAGAACAAAGAATGCAAAGCCTCTGTGTGCAACATAAGATTTGGAAACGTTCTCTAAGAAGGGAAAGCTTCAGGAGGAAGAAGAAGGTTTGAAGCAAGAAGAGAAGAGGCAAAGCCTTGGTCTAAAAGAGAAGGTTTGCAAAGAACGTGAAGGAGGAAAGAGACTCTAATTCGTGGAGAGGTTTTGAGATCTTCCTCCCAGAAGCGAAAGACGAGAAGAAGAAGAATTGCAGATAAGAGCTCGAAGGAAGAAGTAAGAGAGAGAGGATAATAATTAGTCGTTAGAATCCGTTGGGAGTTTGTTAGATCGAGCAGATCTTTAAATACTCAATTTGTATTTTCACAAAGTTTTATCGATACAATTTCTGGTTTATGTGATTGAGAATTGATAATTGTTATTGAGATAAGAGTTTTCCTTCGAAGACCTTATTAGTTGGTGCGGTGAGCGAGGCTTCAGAATGCCAGTATTGACGAGGTCGTCGGAGTTAGTGGTGAATGGAGAATTTAATGTTTCTCAGGTCATGGAACAAGTGAAGAACGTGGCCACAAAATTGTTAAGAGTCGAAGACAGAGACAAGAGAGCGTCTAAATTCGTTGGACAATCCAGTGAAACAAATCTTTTAGATGCTGCAGGAGATGCGCGAAACTTCTCTTTCCCGTGCTTCGATCAAAATTCGGTATATAGATGATGGATCCTTGCCTAATATGGAGGTAAATGTGTCTGCTATAGTGCTGGCTCGTGTTGCGGAACCTGAGCGGGATGCCGAACCTGTTCGCGTGTCAGAATCTGTACAAGATAGGTGTGTAAGAGCGTCTTTGAGCGATAGAGAAACAGTCCTCAAGAAGATTGACTTACCGGTATTCGCCGGAGTCGATGTGTATTTGTGGCTGAGCACAGTGGAGCTTTTTCACTCTTTTGGTAAGTACACTGAGACACAAATGATGGAGTTAATATCCGTTAGTCTATCCGGGAATGGCTTAAGTTTTTACAACTACGAAGCATTAAATGCTGTTTTTGAGAATTGGAATGATTTTAGGGAGCGATTGTTGCTGCTTTTTGCTAAGTCAACAGATACACCCCCTAGAGATAGGTTGTTTGCAATACAACAGACATGGTCCATAGAAGACTACGGCCTTGTTCGTTTGCTGGTCGCTGGCGAATGCGACCAGCGACTGCGACCAAAAAAATTACTTTTTGTTCGTTTGACAGTCGCTGCAATCAGTCACTGTGTTGTTCTTTTAGTGGTCGCGCGACCAGCGACTGATCGCTGGTTATTTTTGTGAATTTACTAAAAAATAAGGGTAAATTAGTAATTTTGAATTTTAGTCGCCGCAAATCGCTATTTTAAACAGCGATAAAAAATTGCAATCGCTGGTCGTTGAACCAGCGACTACGAAACGAACATGTTTTGGTCGCGGTCGATGAGTTCGAACAAGACCTACGTACATGAGTTCGAAGATTTGGTGTTTCAGGTCCGAGGTCTGTCACAAGAGGATAAAATATCCATGAATTAGCGAAGGCTTTTGGTACTCTTCGTTGGACTTCATATTGGTATGCCTCCAAGCTATTAATCTGCCAAATAAGTTCATAACATGGATCAAGGAATGTTTCTCGACCACTGCTTTCTCATTGGGAATTAGCGGAAGCTTACATGAGGGCTGAAGCAGGGTGATTTTCTCTCCGCTTACCTCTTTGGAATCACCATGAACTATTTGTCTCACAAACTTAATGCTGCCGTATAAGCTGGTCTCATAGGCTATAAAATCAAACCGAAGGCTCCTCTAATCACGTACAAGCCGTCTCCTTTTAGTGTCTCCACGGCTTTGGCTTCATCGAGCAATTCTTTGCTCTTGAAGACTTAGGTTTCTTCTACAAGCTGAATCCCTTCCTCAACTAACACAAAAAAAAGGAAACAAAACCACACAAGGCACACTGGTTTCTCACAGATCACGCGCGTGTAGCCTTCATACAACCTAAATACTTGTGATGCACGTTGAGATCTCTCGGACATAAAGGAAAGGTCATGATGTGATGGTTCAGCCACGACAAAGGGCATTGGCTGAGTGCAGGCCCGACCCAATATAATTTTTTGCCCAAAGCAAAACTAAACAATTGTTTTAAAATATCACAAAACTAATTAAACACAACACCAAACATGGTACCTAACAGAAGAAAGAGATATATTGTAATGCCATGTACTAAGGCAAGAACGACATATATATGCCTGAGATTGTACATAGCTTGCACATAGTGGTTCAAGAGGACACAAATCGACAACGTGAAGAACAAATCGTGGAAGTTACCTTAGGCTTAAGTTGCAGCGCTGGTGGTGACCTAGGTTCGAGTGTTCGGGATGGGATGCCTGAAAGTTGGCTATAATACCAAGCGGGTGTTGCGTAGACACTGAGATAGGCAAGTTCAACCTACATTAATGTGAAAATCTATAGAAATTTACCAAATAGAAGAACTCGAAGTACACATCTACTCAGGTTTCCAATATATGGGAGCTAGGCTTAACGACGATCAGGATTTTCGAGTTTCCTAAATCTGATTTTATTCATTAGCAAACAAACATAGAGAAACTCAAGCGGAAATTCTAATTACAATATGAGTTATAAGCCTTATTTCAAATAATAAAATAAAAGCTTAGTTGATTAAGGCTTTCCTTTGTCTGATGGTCCAATTCAAAATTAGCTTTGAAAAAAGATGAAAGTTAGTCATTCATCTTAGAGCCCAAAAACAAGAAACCATAATGGAATTTCTAAAACCAAATAGATATTCAAACCTAAAAGGTTTATTTGTCTTAAATAATAATATAAATAAAGTCCATCAGAACAAATACCTGCTCGAGTTTTGTAGACAACTTTGGTCCCACACTGCAGTACGTTGGTTAAGTGTTTGTAACTCATCTTTGAGATAAAACAAGTTTCTCTAGTTCCAACTTTAGTTGATCATATCAATAAAGTACAGTTCATTTCACTACCTTGTATTTGAACCTATTTAGTTACTATTGAAGTATCAGCTCAGCCTAAACTCAATTACAATGACAGAATTAGCAATTGAGAATCTGAGATTTTCAAAGAAAGAAAGTTGATACACAGGAGTTATAGAGTTCCTCACTTAAACCAATGAGTACATCTCTCTTTGGAAGTTAATCCGGAATCCATTATCACCATTATATCTTGTTACAATGAGTTCTCTATATATGTTTTACTATGGTGAAAGCTTAAAGAATACAATGGAAAGAGATGAATGAATCTAGCCTAAATCCTGGCTTTGTTCATGCTGAACTCATTATGGGCTTCTACGCTCGGCCCATGAGCCAAAAGAGCCAGAAAAACGTTAGGCCTTATTAGCCTGAGTCTCATTAAGCAAATCTCATTGCTTAATGGGCTTCTGGTTCGGCACACAGACCAAAAGGCAACAAATCCGACAATCTCCATCTTTGTCGCTCATTTTGTCTGAGAGCGTAACCCTAGCCGCATCTCACTTTCTCTTCTTCTCCTGTTGTCTTCTTCATCTTTTCTTCTTTCTTTCTCTGAAATTACGATTTCCGGTGCTATGAATCTTTAGGAGCTCAACTCTGCTTCCTTCATACACCTTGCTTTCTTGATGGTTTCAAGATCACCGATGGATCTTGTCTTCTTCGGAGTGACGACTAAGCTTCTCCGTAAGTCTCCTTCACTTCTCTCCTTTTACCTGAGTTTCTTGACAACACGCAACAACAGATCTGGTCTTTTGATAGATTTGTCGATTCATATTCACTCTTTTTTTTTCCGGTGAACTTGACGCTCCTTAGACGGTGGATCTGAGTCACCGAGTAAGGGAAACTTGTAAGAATTTTTTTTGTCTATCTCTTCTAAATATTTCAGATTTACGAAGATGATAGAAAGATTTTCTTTTCCTCCGCCCTTACTTTACTAGATCTGACCGTTCCTCTTTTTTTTTTCCTTTTTTTGTTGATGCAGCTCCTGACCAACGAGTCTTGCGACTTTTCACCTTCTTGAGTGTAAGTAGCCTTTACTCTTTACTTTCACTTGATACCCTGTTTCTTGTGCTCCTGAATCAAAGAATATATATATATATATATATATATTTCTTTTGAATTAGTGGTAGAAACTAACTTAGTTCTTGTTTCTTTCTGTTGAGGTTCCAAAGGTTTCAACAGATCCCAGCTCTTCGTCTTTAGATCTACCAGACGAAAGCTCATGCAACATCTCTTAGGCTTCTTCCATTCTCAAAGACTGCATGCAGCCTTTGAACTTATCCGCATGTATGACTTTTGTGAACATGTCTACAAAATTAATAGATGTGTGTATCTTGGTGAGTTTGATCCTTTCATCTTTTGTCATCTCTCTGATGTAGTTGTACTTTACCTGAATATGCTTTGTTCTCTCGCTGCACATTCTGTTCTTTGCTAGATAGATTGCGCTTTGAGAGTCACAATAGATTTCAACTATTCCCGTACATAGTTTCATCTCTTTGCATATTCCCTGTATCCACACAGCTTCTCTGCTAGCTTTGGATAATGATATGTACTCAAACTCTGTTGTAGATAAAGCTGCAACTTTCTGTAGTCTTGATCTCCGGCTTACCATATTGTTTCCAATTGTGAAAACATAACTTGAAGTTGATCTGCGTTTATCTAAATCTGAAGCGAAATCTGCATCACAATAACCTTTAATTCTGAATTGTGAATCCCTTTTGAATGTGAAACTGATATTTGCTGCTTCTGTTAGATATTCCATTATCCATTTCACTGCTAACTAATGTGTCTTTCATGGTTTTGACATGTACATGCTGACAATGCCAATGGAGTAAGCAAGGTCTGGCCTTGATCCAACCATTGCATACATCAAGCTCCCTACTGCGCTTGTATATGGTATGTCTTCCATACCCTCTGTTTATGTTCCTTCATCCTCTGTAGAAATGCTCTTTAGTTTGAACTGGGCCCCAAGTGGTGTAGAAACTGATCTGCTATCACTCATGTTGAATGTATTGAAAATCTGCTTGATGTAAGTTTCTTGCGACAATTTGATTGTGCCCTGTTTTCTGTCTCTATAAATGTCCATGCCTAGAATCTTTCTTGCTGGCCCTAGGTCTTTCATCTCAAGCTGCTTGCTCAGTAATTGTTTTAGAGTTACAATTTGCTGTTTCTGTGTTGACGCAATGAGCATATCATCTATGTATAAGAGACGATAGATCATGTCATCAGCTGTTTTTCCTTTGTAGTACACACATGGATCATACTCACTTTTTTGAAACTGTTTTTTAGTCATGAAGTCATTAAACTTTTCATTCCATTCTCTTGGTTACTGCTTTAGACCGTATAAAGATTTCTTGAGTAAACATACTTTTCCTTCTTTGCCTTTTACCTCGTAGCCTTCTGGTTGATTCATGTAGATTTCCTCCTGTGGTATTCCATGTAGAAAAGCAGTTTTTACATCCATCTGTTCTAGTTCCATGTTCCAATTAGTGACTGAAGATAAAAGAATTCTAATTGAAACATGTTTAACTATTGGTGAAAATATGTCGTTGTAATCAACCCCCTCAACCTGTGCATAACCTTTAGCAACCAATCTGCTTTTAAATCTTGATTTTTCAACTCCTGGTATGCCTGGTTTTAATTTGAATAGCCATCTGCATCCAATCACCTTTTGCTTCTGAGGTTTATCGACTAGTATCCATGTTTTATTTCTGATAAGGGAATCCATTTCCTCATGAGATGCTTTAATCCATTTCTTTTTATCTTTGCTCTGCATTGCCTCTGAATAGCTTATAGGTTCCTCAAGTTCAATTTATTCTGAACTAGATAGTGCAAAAGCAACTAGGTCTGCTTCTTCGAACCTAGAGGGAGGTCTTATAGTTCTTCTCTTTATGTCCCGAGCTAATATGTAGTCTTCCTAAGTAGTCTCACTTCTTTCTGAACTTTCTATCTCTGATTGACTCTCATCATCCTTCTGGAACATACTCTGGACTCACTCCACCTGACATCGCAACCCTTTTTAGCTGATTATCCTCTCCAAGTATTTCCTCTAAGTCCACTCCGAAAGTTACCTTCTTCTCAGATTTCCTTTCTTCCTGAATTTGCTTAACCTTAGGTTTATGTTTTTCTGTGATAGAGTCCTTGTAGAGCTCATCTTCGTTAAAGACTACATCTCTGCTTATCACTAGTTTCTTGTCTTCTATTAGCCAAATTTGATAACCTTTAGTTTCCATCCCATAGCCAATAAAGACTCCTTTCATAGCTCTTGGACTTATTTTGTCTTAAATAGTGTGAACATATGCTACACAACCGAAACTTCTTAGGTGACTTTACTCAGGCTTAGAGTTGGACCACACTTCTTCTAGTACATCAAAGTTTATTGATGCTACTGGTGATCTATTTATAAGATATACTGTCGTATTTGCTGCCTTATCCCAAAATTCTCCACCTAGACCTGATTCCGAAAGCATGCACTTCACTTTCCCCATTATAGTCCTATTTATTCTTTCTGATACACCGTTTTGTTATGGTGTATAGGCACATGTTATGTGTCTTTTAATCCATGATTCTTTGCATAAGTCTTCGAACTATTTGTTACAGTACTCAAGACCACTATCAGTTCTCAAACATTTGATCCTTTTCCCTGTTTGATTTTCTATTAAAGTTTTCCAGTCATTGAATGCTTGAAATGCATCACTCTTCCTCTTGAGAAACTGAATCCAAACTTTCTTAGAGTAGTCATCAATAAAAGTGATAAAATCTTGACATCCTCAAATGCTAGGTGTAGTATTTTGTGAGCCCCATAAGTCCGAATGGATGTACTCTAAAGTACATTTTGTTGTGTGTTTTCACTTTTGAAAACTAAGCCTGTGTGCCTTTCCCAACGTACATGCTTAGATGGCCTTTTCTGACCAAAGTATCCATTGACCTTTATCCCATATGAGCTCATCTATGATGCCATCTTGTTGTTACATCAATAGTTGCCTTAGCCACATTAACTTATGAGCTTCGCACTTTGCCTTCGAGGAAATATAGGCCGTTCTGATACTTACCAGATAAAAATTTGTCTCCATTACTCTTGTAAAACTTAATGTTAAAATCTTTTCCTTGATAGTAGTATCCCAATTCTTCCAATTGACCATAAGAGTTAAGTTTCTACTCATTTCTCGTACATATCTCACATGTTTTAAGGTAACTATATTACCTTCTGAATTCTCTATTAAGATCTTACCAACTCCCTTGACTGAGCAATACGAGTTGTTTTCCATGTAAACTTTGTTTCCTTCAAACTCCACCATTATGCATTCCTCGGTAGTTGCAACTAAGCTTGCACTATAAGCTGAACTTTCTGAATTAGTTACTGCAACATTTACTGATTCTTTTCCCTTTCCATTCTTCTTCTATGGGCAATCACGTTTCCAGTGATTCTCATCTCTACATATCCAGCATGCCTTAACTTCTTCATTATTTTGTCTTGATCTAGACTTAGATCGTCCTTTACTCTTTGACATGCCTTTGTTCTTTCCTGAACCTTTAACATTCCTGTTTTCTGATCTGCCTCTGCCATCAACTGTTAAACCTTCTGAATGGTTCTTCCTTTTGTTTAATAACCCCTTTTGCCTTAGGTTTGATTCCATTTCATAGGCTCCTGTTATTACATCATCCATTGTTAACGTCTCTTTGACATTTCCAAACTACAGAGTGTGTATACGTGGGTCATATTGAGATGGTAAGCGATTTAACAATGCTATTGCTTGATTCATCCTGAATGGTAAGTTTTAAACTTTCTAAGTCTCCGATCAATTTAAGGAATACATCAAGATTCTCCTCAATAGACTTATCCTCATCCATTCTGTATAAAGAAAACTATCTCTTTAGGTAAACCCTATTTGCCTTTGTCTTAGTCTGGTAATTTCTTTCTAAGGCCTTCCATTGTTTGAATGTTGTAGGTTCATTCATTATCTTCCTCAAAACTGAGTTTGATAGACACTACCCGAGCAAACTTCTTGCTCTTCGATCCTTTAATTCCCATTGAGGATCCTTAGTGACTCGCTTGCCTATCTTAATTTCTTTACCCATTTCTTTATCAGTTACAGATACTTCCTCCATAGCCCAAACAACTTCATGATCTTTCTCAAGAACAGTGAGTAGACCATTAATTTCAAACTGTCCGAGCATCCTATATTTCCATAACCTAAAGTCTCTTTTACCGTCAAACTTTTCAACCTCGAATTTTCTTGAAATAACCTCCATATTTGAGATTTGCGACTCTCGAAGATTTTGATACTTTGATGCTTTTGACTGTTCTAAATGAGTGCTTTTGGTTTCTTGATACGCACGGAAATACTAATCCTTTTCTGATTTTCTTGCGAGCTATATAATGTTTTCGACCTTTCTTTCTCATCAAAGGCTCCAAGAGATGAAGATGAAGAACTGCAACAACCGTATATCAGGTATATCCCTTTCTCTTTTGCCTTGAACATCCTTGTTAATCTCCTGCTATGAGCTTGATACCTCTGATCTTGCTCCTAACCATTGCTCTGATACCACTTGTTGAAGTATCAACTCAACTTAAGCTTAATTACAATGGCAGAATTAGCAATTGAGAATCTGAGATTCGGAAAGAAAGAAAGTTGATACGCGGGAGTTATAGAATTCCTCACTAAAACCAGTGAGTACATTTCTCTTCAAAAGTTAATCCGAAATCCACTATCACCATTAGATCTTGTTATAGTGAGTTCTCTATCTCTGTTATACAATGGTCAAAGCTTAAAGAATACAATCGAAAGAGATGAATGAATCTAGCCTAAATATTGGCTTTGTTCATGGTGAGCTGATTATGCGCTTTTACGCTCGGCCCATGAGCTAAAAGAGCTAGAAAAACGTTAAACCTTATTAGCCTGAGTCTCATTAAGCAAATTTCATTACTTGATGAATTTCTGGTTCGGCCCACAAACCAAGCAAGGACAACAAATCCGACAGTTACACTACATAAAAACCACCATGTGAATATAGGATCCTAACATATACAAATTTTGGGTATAATTAATCTTTCTATCTTGGGAGAATTTTGAATATCACATATATTGGATATAATTGAACATGGTTCATGGTATCTTTGATTATCTCTGGTTATAATTAACTCCGAACAATATACAATTAATGGTTGCATCTCTGGTTATCTTTTTTTTTCATTGGGTGAACTATATTTTCATTGTTCAGTTTAACTTGGAAATGGTTGGTATTAAGTAATTCGCAACTAGATGGAATATTGGAATCTTTCCTTTCATCATTATAACCAAGTTGGGGGCATATATATGTAGGGGTTTTAAACGGGCCAACCTGCGCATAATGGGCCCAAACCCATAAAAACAATTTTATTTTTTGGACTGCTAAGGTCCGGTCCGCTTTAACTGCAGACTCTTAACTATAGTCCATGTCTGATTCGCTAAGTCCAGTGGACCAGCCTACAAACTTTTTCTTAAAACATTTCAAATGTCAATAATGTGAGCTAATCCACCTCTATGCAAATGATTGAGCTAAATTCTACCCACCAAACCAGAAGCATTTATAATCATCTTTTCATTTAACTTTATATATATTTAACTAAATGTCTTTCATAGGCAAAATAACTGATATTACTTTTTTATATCTTAATATCATTCGTTAAAATCGAGTTCTCTAATTAATTAGGAACCGTAACGCAAGTCAAGCTCTTGTTGCATCCTTTCTCGCTTATATAAGTTATTGTATATATAAATCTCCTTTATATATAGTTGTTCTCTCATATAAATTGCATTCAGTGATCCACCAAGCACTTTCTGTGGTTTCAACTAATTAGATAAAATGAACAAAAAACATTTTGATATGCTCTCTGAAATATCAACACCCTTTCTTTACACTGTACCACACATCGTATTTATGAGTTTTGTTTACATCAACATAACTTAAGTTAACACTTATCTATAAAAACTCAAATACTAACACAATATGATAATTCTTAAAAATAATTTTCTTCTCTTTATAAACTTTGAAAAATTTCTTACAAAAAACTAAAGCCCTCAACAATTGTTTTCTTTCTTATCTCATAGAAGTCACAACTCAACTTCTATTTATATAGAATCTCATAAACCTTAAAGAATCTCTTTAGATAGATTTAAATAACTCCTAACTCATCTAACAAACTAATTCTTTTAGGTAACTTGCTCATCAAGTTTTAACTCTCAAGTTTATCTTCAACATTCTCCCTCTTAACCTTGATGTCTTGAACTCCTATGCTCTCCCGCATCTCCTTGTGTTTTATCCTTCTAAGTGCCTTAGTAAGGATGTCTGCCTTTTGTTTATTTCCTGGAACATGCTCAACCTCAATTTGCTCGTTACTAACACATTCCCTAATGAAGTGATACCTCTAAAGTATATGCTTATTTCGATCGTGAAAGACCGGGTTCTTAGTAAGAGAGATGGCTGACTCATTATCTATCATAAGCACCACTTTCTTACTTTCATTTGCTTCCGTTGCTGCCATGAACTCGGCTTCACATGAAGACAAAGCAACTGTGTCATGTTTTTTAGAACATCAACTAATCAGACACTCACTGTATTAGAAAATATCCCCCATTGTGCTTTTTCCATCTTCAAGATCAACATTATAGCTAGCGTCGCTATACCCTTTGAGACCTCCTCTCTTGTTTCTACAATACTTAAGACCTTGTGTTAGGGTTCCCTGCAAATACCTTAAAACTTTCTTCAAAGCTAAACCATGAGACTCTTTTTGTTCTTGCATGAATATACTCAAAACACCAACACTATAGGCCTAAGTCTGGTCGGGTAGGAATCAAGTACCAAAGGCAGCCAATAAGTTTTCGATATTCTCTTTCATTTATGCTTTTTCTCTTCTGGAAATTTCGAAAACTTTGCTCCTAACTCCATCGGAGTGCAACACGCATTACACTCTAACATACATGTCTCTTCAAGTATCTTCTTAGCATACGTCTCTTGTCTTAAAGTTATACCATCTTCCTTCTGTTCAACTTTAATCCCAAGATAATAGGTTAGCTTACCAAGATCACTCATCTCAAATTTAGTAGACATACTCTCCTTCAACTCGTTGATCATGTATTGCTTTGTCCCCTTCACTAACAAGTAATCAATGTAAACCGCAACAAGTAAGAGTTGTCCTTTCTCAATCTTTCGATTCAATGAGGCTTTCTTAGTACATCTCGTAAATTTAAATTCCTTAAGAATCTGGTTTAACTTATCATTCCAAGCTCTTGGAGCTTGCTTTAAACCGTAAAGTGCTTTGTACAACTTGTAGACTTTTCCTGCTTTTCCTTTTGTGACAAAAATCTTCCGGTTGAGATACATGCACCTCTTCCTTTAATTCTCCATGTAAAAATGATGTCCTTACATCAAGGCGATGTATCTCCCATCCTTTTGTAGCAGATAGTGCAATTATGAACCTTATAGTTTTCTATTCTTGCAACCGGAGCATAAACCTCCTCGAAATCTATAACGTATTTGTGAAACATAACCTTTTGCAACTAGTCTAGTCTTTTGTTTTTTTATACTCACATCCGAGTTTCTTTTGACCTATAAAACACACTTAAAACCAATAGGCTTTAATCCTCTTGGAAGATCAACTAACTCCCAAATCTTGTTTTCCCAAATCGACTTCATCTGATCTTCAGAAGCATTAATCCAAACTTGTGACTCACTTGCTTCTCTAAAATCTCACGGCTCATCAATAACCAATAACAAGAGATGTGACCTTCATAATCAGAGAACAAAACAAAATCATCTATATGCTTTTGATACAGGCTAACAAGTCCATTCCCATCCTTTTCCCTCATCGAACACAACATCACAACTAACAATAATTTTCTATTTTGTAGGATCCAATAATCTATATGCTTTTGATACAGGCTATATCCCTAGATGTACCAACATACGAGATCGATCATCTAATTTTCTAAGACGTGGACCTTCGATTTTAGCATACGCTAAACATCCAAAACCCCGGAGGTAGTCAAGTATTGGTTTGTTTCCCTTGAAAGCCTCATATGGAGTTCAATCTTTTAGGGCTTTTATTAACAATCTATTAATGAGAGATGTGGCATGTCTCACAGCTTCTCCCCATAGATATCATGGTATTTCCATATGTTTCAAAATACTCTGTGTCATCTCCATTAAAGTACAATTTCTTCTTTCGACAACACCATTTCTGTTGTGGCGTATAAGGTGATGTCATGTTTTCTTTGAATCCCGTTATTCTCACAGTATTCCATGAATTCTTGAGACATAAATTCAACCTCCTCTGTCCATACGAAACACTTTAACACTCATTCCGGTTTCCTTATTCATGAGAGGCTTAAACACCTTAAATTTCTCAATGCGTCTCCCTTTTCTTTCAAAAGAATTGTCCATATATACCTTGAATGATCATCAATTAAAATGAATATATATCTATTCTTTGATGGGGGTGATGGTGTTAAAGGACCACACAAGTCACCATGAATCAACCCGATAATCTTACTAGCTCGAAACAAAGTAGCCTTAGGAAAGCTTCTTCTTAGTTGCTTCCCATGTAAGCATGAAGAATAACTATGAACTTTGAAATTCCTTTTACCAAACTCTTAATTATCATTGTCTTTACAGTTTCAGCTCCTATATGTCCTAATCTAGCTCTCTCTCTCTCTC
>JAKUCM010009180.1:0-18317 GCA_023374145.1 Lepidium sativum | reverse complement strand
ATTATGTAGGAGTCTAACTTCAAGTATAGGTGGGATTCTTTTAAGGTTGTCATTAATACATGTGAATCTCCTTCAAACAAAATAGTTTGAAAGTCTAGAATATCTATCACCCTCATTGCCCAAGCTAAGGTTGTCGCTTCCAGATCAAAACTCGATTGAAGCTTTGGATAGGTCTTGCATCCCAGCCACCTCACCATCCTTGTATCATCCCGCAATAACCATCCTACTCCACAAACCTCCTTATCAGGATCCCAAGAAATATCAAAATTGCATTTGAAGACACCTAGAGTAGGCGGTACCCATCTAGAATTTAAAAGACATGTGATACTTGTTGTGATGGTATCTTGTTCATCCCTGAAATAATTATGTCACTCGTCCTTATCAGCTAGTGCTAAAGAGAGATTCAAATGCACATCCAACTACAGTCCTTCATATACCAACAAGTTCTTTGCCTTCTATATCCTCCATATCAACCGTGAAAAAAGATCAAGGTTACTGACCACCTTCTCTGGATATCTTTGGTTTCCTCGACACAAAATTACAGTCATATTTGTGAAAATACGAAGTCCTAAAGAAAGGGATAATACAGATTTACCAATAAGGATAAAGCCAAAATTAATCAAGCATAGAGGTATTGGAACAGTGCATGATTGACTGATTCCTCTTGACTACCACATCTCGAACATGCTTTCTCTAGAAAGAACTTATCTCATTGTCTCACTGTAATAGGTAATTTACAAAAGAAAAAGCCTAATTAAGTAATTTATCCAACATTCTTTTACTTTTCCTTTTTTTACATCATAAATATATTGATTGAAAAGATAAGAAAAAATCCTTAGCAAAGACCGTTGTAAAGAGTTGTCTTATGTTATTGATTAATTTCTCAAGAGAAATATTAATTTATACCAAATATATTCACCTTATCAATTTGAAAATAGATGCACATAACAAAAATATCATGTATTTAGTAAATAGCAAACACCAAAGAATCTGAATACAATTGAAGAACTTAAGAAATACATTGATAAAATCAAAAGTATAAAAAATAACTCTTCTTTATTAGTTTAGGAAAATAACTCAAAACCTAAACTCTTAAACTCTTAATTTTCATAAGTAATACCCCAACCTTGACATCTCCTTATATAGATTAGATAATTTCTTATTCCCATTAGGATAACTATATTTTATATAATTCTTAAAATATCTCAATCTTATATAATCTAACAATCTAACTTATTCAGTAAATAAGTTGATTCAAGATTATCCCAACAACAATTATTTAGAAACCACAACTTTTGAAAAAGGGTATTCAAGTACTTTCAAAGATGGTTTTCAAAAGATTGTTAGACAAAATATATTTAGGAAAACACTGCTTAATAGAGAAACGTTTCTATTTTCTACCAAGTGCTTTTCTTAAATGCTATGTAATCCTATTAAAAGAAAGACAAAAGAAACCAAAAAATGTGGTATTTCTTTGAAAATATATAAATTATTTTCAAACATTCTATTCTTTGATAAGTACGTATACATTTTATCTACTATATATCCAAGGGCGTTTCCTTTCAAATGGCAACAGGAAAAGTTACAAGGTATAACATCAAACCAGAAAACCAAAACTCACAAGTTACAAGGCCAATGCCTCTCTATATGCTCCTTCGTGCGGACCCAACTCTCAGCAACAATTTCACACGATGTGACTTTTACCTCTTTTCGTTGTTTTTTTTTCGTCACTACCTCTTTTGTTGTTATGTGATGCCTTCCTATATAATTTGGACCTTTTCATTATTTATAACAACAAAAACAAAATGATTGAGCTATTACGAAAGTATATACTTTAAAAAATATCGAATAAAGATCATTTTTGAATAATGTTTTAAGGATATGGATATTTTTTAGTATTTTTGAAATGATAAAATTATTCTTTTATATAAAATACTAAATTATGACCTGATAACCAAAAAACACTCAAATGAATGTGAAAGAACCCTTTTTTTGTTTTTTTATATAAAAAATGTGACTTTTAAAACAACAAAAGTGCCTAAATCAGTAAACATTTTCCAACATCTTATTTTCAATTTTTTCAAATGAAAAGTACTTTTCTTATAGTTAAATCCAAAATCTTCCTCATAACTTCAAAATTTTCATTAGTGTATATTACCTAAACTTTAGTACTTATGTTCTATCTAGTAGCTTCAGACAAACAAACTAATCATCGCTTACAAACAAAACTTTTTTGAAATCATCCATCTAAACAAAATTTTAAGCACCACCAAAAGTAACTTTTCTTAGGTACCACAGATTTAAATGAAATAATGGGTCATTGATAATGATATGATGTAGTTTTGTAAGAACGCTAGTAGATATTTGGTCCAATATACGTTTTGTGGTAATTAGTTGCCAGTTTCATCTTAGCTAGAACTTATAAAGGACTTGGACTTTACAGAACTACATGAATTGGTAAGGACTAGGGACAATGACTATTCTCGTATTACGTGTTCATTGTGCTTATTGCAATGTGGTTGTCAAGCCATTCCTATTTTAAAATCTTAAATCTCTAATCAAATCTGGTTCTTAAGATTGTATAGTAATTGGAAAAAGAATTAAGAAGATCTTTTATAGTTCATTAGGGGAGAGAAAAATGTTTTTTTTATTGGTTTTTCAGTTTTCTCATGAAAATAAATTCGCAAATTACACTCAAATGTTTCAATCAGACTATAGATAAATGTTACTTTCTTTTATTAGATGTATTAGTTTAAATGCAAAGTTATTAAGAAAATTTAATAATCTCTCTAAAATATCATTTAGTTTTACAACTTAATATAATTTGGCCAAGTATTGCAAGAATTTTAACCGTTCCAATGTAAAATTAAATTAAACTTTACATAAAAAATTACAAAACATCTTGTAAAATGAAACAATAAATAATATCGAAAAAATCTAATAAAATGGGATAGAGGGAGTATATGTAGAATTGATTTACTTGCTACTGCAAAAAAATTGATAGAATTAAACTCCTAAGGAATTTGTGAATTTTGAAGACAATTAAATTGGTCAAATAATCTTGGTTCCATCATCCATGGATGCTTTCTGAAAACTTCATTAAGTGAAAGTAAAAGAAAGTTGTACTCATACAAACAAACGAATTACTGATACAGAATGACTTTATATAAAAAAGCATAAAAACAATGGTGCGTTAATACATGGTTTGAGAAGTTCTAATCAATAACGAGAAATAAACATCAGTGCTATTCATACAAGAAAGTCACATTATTAGTTACTTCTATGTACATACCAAAAGCACAACCAAGTGCTTTAAAAACAACTTCTGTGGGTTACAGAAGCAAAAAGTTTACCAAAGACAGATATAAAGTGATCAGGTAAAACATGATCATATTCAGTAATTAACACCTAATGGTGCATTAGTTGCAGCAGCAGGAACAAGTGATGATCTCTTAACGAACCTTCCTTTCATTCTTGGTCTTTTCTCCGCATTCAGTTTACGTACCTCGTACCTTATCTTCTTCGAAAACAACCTTGTCCTCCTCTTCTCTCTGTACCTCGAAACCCTAGCTTCTCTTCCTCCATCTCCAAATCCACGTGAGGTTAAACATCCACCAACGTATTGCTTCTGATGACTTTCTCCACCATTGTCCCCCTAAAGCACACATAATTTCAACTTAAAGCTATTAGAGAAATGAAACCTCACCGTTTTGTTTTATTTCTAGACAGTGATAGACTTACCGTAAAGACAGTTGAGCAGCCACTGATGTCTATGTCTAGATCCGGTGGCTGTCCTGAAGTCCATGGTAGACCTTGGCTTCCCCAAGTGGAGATCAATGAGTCGTAGTTTAATCTCAGCATTAGAACATTCTTATCTTCTTCCTCCTTCACTTTAATAATACATTCACCAGTACTACTTTCAACATTCTTCATTGCTTCTTCTTCGTATGTCTTGTGTGACTCGAAATCAAAGCTTAGCTCAAACGGTACTGTTCCATCTCTGTCTTTCTGATCATCATCACTTACTTCCATGTTCAAAGCCTTTCTTTCTTCTACTTCAACTTCTTCTTCGATCTCTTCCTTTTCGATTTTAAGCATCTCTGAATTAGATAACCCTAGATCATCCATAGCATAAGATTCAGTGTCTAACCCGTGACCAAGTAGAATCTCCACATCAGCAGCGAACTCCTCAAGCTCCATATCGGTCGGGAAAAAACCATTGAGACAACTCTCGGCGTTGTCTTCTTCCTCCTCGACCATCACACCTCTTCTGATCATAGGAAACTTTATCTTCGGCTCAACGACATCGTTTAAGAACTGCTCAGCGACCATTGGATCTAGAACCGGCACTTGACAGATCAGCTGCTCTTCTAACTCATAGCTATCCGTTTGATCATCAACACTGATCTCAGGAACCAAATCATGAAATATCGACAAACTGTTTTTCTTGCTAGAACCACGTGGAGTCCTAGCTTTACGAGTGAAGCCATGATGCCACGTGGCAGCTTCAAGTGGAGGAGAAGTTGTATGGTTATTGTTATGCTTCATTCCAGTGGAGCTAGCTGACTTTAACCTCACTCTCTCATGCCTACGAGCCAGAGGGTTCGTTGAGTGAACCAAACCGTCACAAGACTGGCAAAGAAAAGCATCATCAGCAGCACAATACCAACGAGCACGTCTCTTCACGCAGCTATCACAAGCCCTCGCGGTCTTAGCTCCAACAGCATTAGCCAAACTTTTCATCTTGTCACAAACTCTAAAACCAACATCAACGAGAAGAATACAAGAGCTTTGATGTTCAATAATTGAGTTATTGCTCTCTGCAAAAAAGTTAAGATTTAGAGTCGTCCTAGAGAATTTGGGAGTCGATGAGGATTGGAGATTAAGAGGAGAGGACAATGCCCCGCATGAAGTGCGTTACCTTTTGTGTCAGTGGATTTTTAAGTTATAAAATTTTATGCACTTTTTGGATGTTTATGGCTTCAATTGGGACCCATCTTGAGGCCTTATCTGGTTTGTGATTGGGTGAGTTCTGAAGATGATCTTCATAATAGTGTTTTAATTGGTCAGCTTCTTTATCCATTGGATTTCTTGTGTGATCCATCGTGTCGCTTTCTTTTGCCCAATCACTTCTTATTTTTCATTTCTTTATTGTATATTTTTTTTGTGTTTTTTGTAATTTCTTTCTTTTTGTCTATCAAAGGTTTGAATTTTGTCATTTTTTTCCTTTTGTTTCAGAATATAAACAATCATTTCTTAATATAAATTATAAATTTTCAGAAAGAAGTTTAATTCGATATGTCTTGATTATTAGTCATTTCTTAGTCACTTCATCCATGTTAATGAGTTTCTTAAAGGTACAATTAATTAGTAGGTGAAAATATTATTGACAAACGAAAACCACCCATTTTCCTTTTCGAAAAGATTGTTTCAAACGATTTCACGAGTTGGATCCCAAATAACATATTTTTGATCTACAATAACAATTTTATAAACCTTCCTATATTCATACTAAATCCATAAAAATATAAAAAATGCGCAATATAATTCCATTTCTTTTGTTCAAATAAAAAATTCATCTATATCCATCCACAATTAAACAAAATCAGATAATTGATATCTTGGACAATCGTCATATCGCCTATTTTAAAGGCACAGGATGATCTTTCAGAATAATTCATTTGTGAAACAGGGTTTTGTGTAAATTCAAACATGAACCGTAGAAAAAAAAAATGTTGACTAAATCTATCAAGATCACTTGCTAGAAAGAAATCAGAGGATCGAGTGTTGAAAAAAAGAGTCGAGGACAATGATCTAAAGTTTCCACTAAAAGCCATACATGTCGATGACTAAATATATACAAAATCTAAATTATTTGTTTTCTGCGATCATGTTCATATTGATTATTATGCTCCAAAAGATCAATGCGTCAACATGTTTAGATGGATATTATTTGCCGCAGCGTATTTTTAGAACAGGTTAAGACTTTCATTGGATTTTATTGTCCACTTGAAACTTTTGATACATTTCAAGTGGCAATGGGAGATCTATTGTACATGTTAATTAATAAGTTACAACTTTACAAAAATTTGGCCCAATCTGAAAACTATATCAGTGAATATATGAATTCAACCAAACTACTATATGACTCAATCGAGTTGTATATAAGAGCCATCTATTCGCTGGGCTAAGATATTGCGTCGGCCCAAAACTGAAAGGTATATGGGCCTATACAACAGGCGTTGCTTCGTTCCTCACACGATTGGTAATATAGTGTTCAATGTTAGCCACTTAGCCTCAACTATGTTTATTGATCCTGAGATTCTCAATGTGGTCTTCCGAAAATATCTTTAACAAAATTAAGATCCACACGTCGTACCTTAATTAATAAATACTTGAGAAATCAATGTATAGTGTAATTATTAGAACAGCTTTTGTCCAAAAAAAAAAAGCGTCAAAGGTGTAATTACGATTACACCTTTGAAACAAAAAACGGTTTTCTTCTTCTCTGGTTAATTTCACAAAAGAAAAAGAAAGAAACCTATACTCTAAACTGTCGTCGTTAACTTCTCTTTCTTTTCTTCGTCGTCTTACTCAACGTGTTCTTCGATGTTTTTCATACTCGTTGTCTTCTTCTTCATCTTGTTCTTCGTACTCGTCGTCTTCATTGTCGTGTTGTTTATTTATCAAAGGTAAGTTTCTTCTTTTCTTCTTCTTCTTCTCCCCTTCTGCTTTTTCTTCTTTTACGTGAGGGCATTTGGATTTAGGATTGACGTAGACATTGTGGTAAAGTTAGGTTGTAATGTGTGGTAGAGTTAGGTTGTAGTGTAGTAGAGTTGGATTCCGTGTAGTAGAGTTAGTTTGATGTTTGGCAGAGTTAGATTGTAGTATGGTATAGTTGGCTTGTAGTGTGGTAGAGTTAGGTTGTAGTGTGTGGTATAGTTGAATTTTGTGTAGTAGAGTTAGTCATATAATATGATAGAGTTAGATTCTAGTATGGTATAGTTGGCTTGTAGTGTGATAAAGTTAGGCTGTAGTGTGGTAGAGTTAGGTTGTAGTGTGGTAGAGTTGGATTCCGTGTAGTAGAGTTAGTCTGACGTGTGGTAGAGTTATATTGTAGTGTGGTAGAGTTGGCTTGTAGTGTGGTAAAGTTAGGTTGTAATGTGTGGTAGAGTTGGATTCCATGTAGTAGAGTTAGTCATATAGTATGGTAGAGTTAGATTGTAGTATGGTACAATTGGCTTGTAGTGTGGTAGAGTTAGGTTGTAGTGTGATAGAGTTAGTCTGACGTGTGTAGAGTTAGATTGTAAAATTGTAGAGTTCGCTTGCTTGTTTGGTATAGTTTATTTACCTATAATGGAGTTGGATTTTTTAATGGTTATCGTTTGTTTTCTTTCATCTTTAGATATGGCAGACAAGAAGTACCCGAAGAAGTTTCTCACACACGGTGTACAAGTGATGAAGAATCGAAGCATCAACCATTTCTGCACTCTACAAACATCAGTAATATGATCAAGGGTATTGGTGAGGATGCATACGTAGACATAAAGGAGAACACTTGCGTATACATTTTTCTGAAGCTAGCAGACTCCGACTACAACTTTACAGGGAGGCATATACAGTAGTTGTTGATAAATCAACTAGTGACTAAGAAGATGTATGAGATTTGGGTGCTGTTTGGGTCTCGACCTACGAGGTTTTCTCTGCACGAGTTTGCGGAAATAATGCAGCTTAATTGTGGTTACTTCGAGAAGGCTTCTAATGTGGCAAATGAATCCCACAGAGAACTTTGGGAAGATATTGGTTTAGGGGTTGGTGAAGGCCCTAAATGGGTAGAGTTGAAATACCTCTTAGGGAGATGTAGAGGGTGGTCTTTCGAGAAGAGGAAGATCGTGGGCTTGCTAGTGGTTTTGAATGTAGGAGTTTATGGTTGCCACACAAATAGTATGCTCCCTTTTAGTGCTGCGAAGTTGATTGCAAATTTTGAGATGTTCGAGAGACATCCATGGGGAAGAGTTGCGTTTCTAGAACTGATCAAATCGATCAAAATTACAGCTTACAAAAAGGCCATTAATTACACTCTACACGGGTTTGTGCATGCACTTATAATATGGGCATTTGAGTCCATCCTCATACTCGCTGAAAAATTTGGGGAGCAAAGAGAAAGTGACGTCCCCATTCTACGATGGAGACCAATCAATAAACAAATCATTGAACTCCAGAACATGATGAAGTTGGAGCTAGCAAAGAATGGAAAGGTAAATTGCTTTTGTAGTAGAGCTGGTTTAGGTGATTGATAGAGTTCATTTATGCACAGTAGAGTTCATTTACGTATAGTAGAGTTCAATTTCAAGTATAGTGGAGTTGATTTCAAGTATAGTAGAGTTCAATTTTTTCAAGTACAGTGGAGTTGATTTTAAGTATAGTAGAGTTCAATTTTTTCAAGTACAGTCGAATTGATTTCAAGTATAGTAGAGTTCAATTTTTTCAAGTGAAGTCCGATTTCAAGTATAGTTGAGTTCATTTACGTGTAGTAGAGTTCATTTACATCTAGTAGAGTTCATCTATGTGTAGTAGAGTTCATTTACGTTTAGTAGATTTATTTATGTGTGGTATAGTTCATTCGTGTTTAATAATAAATTGCATCTTCTCGTCTACCAGGTACGTCTTAAGCAGCTGACTACACAGCCTTTGGAGATAATGCCTCTATGGCCAAACGATATTGCAGATCCCAAAGTGGACACCATGCTTGGAGTTTCATTTGCAGGTACCAAATGTGGATGCTCACCTCGACGACACCCAAGTGTCCCCCGCCAGCACTAAACATACCATCCCACCGGACTAGGTAATCCCGTTATAAATAAATCTTATTGGTAGAGTTGATAGTTCTGTTAAATAGAGTTGATATTTTTCATATTTTTTGTTGAATAAATGGGTTATCCAAAGTCGAGAGACATTCGACCCTTTGAGCCCGTTATCAAGAGTTGTTAGGAATCCAGAAGAACCGTTAAAAGAAGAACCAGTTTGGCGTCATAAACCTGGTGGATACTCTTGAAAACGGTAAGAAAACACAGTATGAGTTAGTTTGTATGGAAGACACGTTACCGAAAGAGACTCGGGAACTAGTACTCGCTAAGAACCAAGTACTGTTCAAATTCAAGTATAGTAGAGTTCATTAACCGTTTAGTAGAGTTAAGTTTTAGTTTGGTAGAGTTGGATTCCATGTAGTAGAGTTAATCTGACGTTTGATAAAGTTAGATAGTAGTGTGGTAGAGTTGGCTTGTTGTGTGGTAGAGTTAATCTGACGTTTGGTAGAGTTAGATTATAGTGTGGTAGAGTTAGGTTGCAGTGTGGTAGAGTTGGCTTGTTGTGTGGTAGAGTTAGTTTTAGTTTGGTAGAGTTGGATTCCGTGTAGTAGAGTTAGTCTGACGTTTGGTAGAGTTAGATTGTAGTGTGGTAGAGTTGGCTTGTTGTGTGGTGGAGTTAGGTTGTAGTGTGGTATAGTTAGTCTGACGTTTGGTAGAGTTCATACTATCTTATAGTAGAGTTCATTTATCATTCTTCTTACAAATATCCCCTTTCGAAGGTTGTTCAATTGTCAAGCAGATTCATAAGAATGTTGTTCATTCTCGGAGTGTCTATGATCCTTTTGGTCCGATTACAAAAATAAAAATACTTCGGTTACGCGACTATGTGAAGCATCAAATGTAAGTACCTACTTTAATGTGCTGTGTTGCATACGAATTCGTCGATTATTTACAAATGTGATAAATTCTGTAGAGAAATTACTTTCGACGGGAACCCGAGTCCAAATGCAGATTTCTTTCTCCGCTTGATCTGCCTAAAAGAGAAGTGGCCTGTCCCTCGAATGGCTGGCTACACGATTGCGTAAGTTTAAGTGTATTTTGACGTAAAGTTTATTGTAGTAGAGTTCAATTAGAGCACTGATACATTTATGTTTTTACAACATATTGGCTCTGGGATGAATCTCTTTCGGCAAAGATCCTTTCAAACTCCAAACCCATACATGAGTAATCGGCTTGCTTTCCTGGAACCACTGTTTTGTGGCTTTTGGTGCTACACGTACAGAAGGGATTATGTGGCAAAGGAGAATACTTTTTTGTGGCCTGGTGGGTTTAAAGATGTATTCGACGGTACTGCACCCACATTTTGTGCCACTAGGAAGCAGTGGATGAGAGACATGGACACGATCTACATCCCTCATAATATTGACAACATTCACTGGGTGGCCGTCGAAGTTAATCTCAACGAAAGGAAGATTCGCATATTCGATCCCGACCCATCTTGCACTCCCACTAGTGTAGTGGTAGAGTCATGCAAGTAAGTTACTCAAATTCAGTATAGTAGAGTTCATTTACTCAAATAACGTTTGGTAGAGTTACATTGTAGAGTTGGATTATATAGTGGTAGAGTTGGCTTGTTGTGTGGTAGAGTTGGATTGCAATGTGGTAGAGTTGAAATGTAGTGTGGTATAGTTAGGTTGAAGTTTGGTAGAATTGGTCTGAGTTTGTTAGAGTTAAGTTGTAGTTTGGTAGAGTTGGATTGCAATGTGGTAGAGTTGAATTGTAGTGTGGTAGAGTTAAATTGTCGTGTGTTAGAATTGGTCTAACGTTTGGTAGAGTTAGGTTGTAGGTTGGTAGAGTTCATTTCCATGTGTAGTAGAGTTCATTTACATGGTTCTCATTTTTTGTAGGGCATATGTCGTGATAATTCCGAAGATGTTCAATTTTGTTTTCACCCAAGGAGATGCGACAACACATTAGTGCGTCTCAATATAAGATTGCGCGTGTGGCTAAGGGCGTACCACATAATAAAAGGTTAGGCGACTGTGGCGTGTACGTTATGAAGATGATCGAGTGTCTGACATCGGATGCAACTTTGAAGGTCTTTATGACGAGTACGACAACTTCTCTCGGCTGAAATACACCATTAATTTCAAAGAAGAACTTCCTATAGAATCAAAAATTTCTTCTAAAGATCAACAATATGCACACGAGTGTGATAAGAATGTTCTCATCATAGCATCCCAAGACTTCCTGCTGGATTGGTGGATTTGTATAGTCTGTGTATATTCCTAGAGTAGTATATATTTGTATAGTGTTAGAGTAGTATATATATATATATATATGTGTGTGTGTGTAGTCGTACATGAATATATTAGTTATTGACAACTAATTTATTATCCTATTCGAAACCATATTTAAACTAACTCTACCACAGAAAGACGAAAGGTGACATAACTCTACCACATAAGATAGAGTTCATTATTTAGTATAGTTCATTTACAGTAGATAGAGTTAACCCATATTATGTGCCACTAACAAACAGTGGACGACAGACGAGGACATGATCTACGTATTAACAACTTTTAAACAGTTAACAACTTCTACTGGCCGTGGAAGTTAGTAATGTTTAATATTGGACATGATCTCCGAGATTTACTCATTATAACGATTAGACTATAAAGTAAAGGGAAACTAAAGAGTTAAATCGTTATAAATAACTGTTTCTAAACTCTCCATTTTCACCTTTGCCAAAAATGTTCCATCTTCACCTTTCAATCTTTCAAAACCTTTAAATCTTTCACAACCTTTCAATATTTCACAACCTACAAACAAAGATAATAGTTTGTATATCTTGATGATTATTTGTATATATTGATGCTTATAAGCAATGTTTGTATATATTAATGCTTATCTGTTTTCTTTTGGATAGATGGATTCACCAAAAAGAAGCAACGTTTTTCGCAAGGCACATATCATAGACTTGCCGAACACCGCTTTGACGAACATCATAGCTAGATGTGCAGCGGAAGGACTTGATGAGATTTACTGTATCAGACTCGTGTCGAAGGATTTTAAAGAGCTATGCAATGACAATGAAGTTCTCCGGAATATAGACATACGTTACGATACATTTTATCCCTCTGTAAGAACTAAGTCTCTTTTCAACAATTTCCATACTAGGTTATGCAATGCCGGTAATGTGGAAGTTACATACCGATGTGGTATGAGAGAGTTCTTCGTCAATAAAAATCGTGATGGTGGTTTGCAAATGCTGCTAAGAGCATCTAATGATAACTGTGAAGAGGCCACACAACTTTATGGATTTTTGCTAGTCTGTTTAGGAGATGACAGAGGATATGAAGGTTATGAAGTCTTAAGACCTCTACTACAGAAAATAGTTGCTGATACATTGGAATACATAAACCACCTCCAGAACATAATCTTTTATCATTCAGGCTCGCTCAGTTGGCGAGGAGAGCAGCAATTTCTCCTTCTCGAACAAACATATGATCGAGAAGGATGTACTTACAGAGGTGAATTCCTAGAGATTCTCCATTTCTTAGAAGGATTCGATGCCGAAGACTTTGATTAACCTATGACCGATGCTTGTGTAGTATGCATTTGACATTACGAATTCAAAAAGATCTTTCCCAACCATTAGTTGTTGTCTTTTTTTATGTAATTCCCTTTCGTTTTCGGTTATTTTGAACAATTATTTATTTATGTAATTCTCTTTCATTTTCGGTCATACAAGAATTAACTCTACCAATCGAAAGAACTACGTGTTCTAGCTCTACCACGAAATAAATAACTCTACTAAAGGCAGTGTCAACTCTACCATATAATAATTAACTCTACTAAAGGCAGTGTTAACTCTACAAAGAAGGAACTAACTCTACCACATAAGAATTAACTCTATTAAATATTTCCAAATCTTCTACAAGAGTTAACTCTACTATTCAAGAATGACTGGTTTGACGACATGTCCGGACATTGTGACCAAGTTGCTTACATTTAGAACAAGCTGAAGTTTTCTTGGACGTTTTTCAGGTTGGGAACACTCGAACCAGCTCTTTATCCGCGATTTCTTCGGCCTCCCTGATTGTTGTCGCATGTGTGGTGGATTACACAGCTTACGACTCACATCCAATGGAACAGGAAGTGCAGCATCTCTAGGAAAGATACTACCAGAGTATGCGTTGTTCAGGAAGGTCGTGTGATAGTATGGATGGGTAAGTTCGATTGTCGGCCTTCTCCAAGCTTCAGCAACGGCAATGGCATGCACACAAGGAATTTTTTCGATGTCATACCACTTGCAGGAACACGTCTTCTCAGTGAAGTTGACTAAATAAGTAGATTCAGATCGCGTAACAACAGTCTGGTGTTCGTCTATGTCCTGCATGTTGAATTGTCCAGCTTCATCGACCCTTGTCTATCATTTAACAAATACAATGTTAATTCTACCACGATGGGACTAACTCTACTAAAGACAGTGTTAACTCTGCAACAAAGGGACTAACTCTACTAAAGGTCGGGGTAACTCTACTATGAAGGGACTAACTCTACTAAGGGCAGTGATAACTCTACTATGAAGTGACTAACTTTACTAATAGAAATGTTAACTCTACCACGGAGAGATAACGGGAGTGCTAACTCTACCTTTAGGAGCTTTTCAACAGATGTTGTTAGAACAGTATATGTGAGAGTGGCCTTCGTATTCCTCTTCGCGAACCAATGTGTTAACATCGACCTAATTGAATCAATAAGCTACACAATTGAAAAAGTTATTTCCTCTGATAACGCATGGTTTATTGATTCTGCAATGTTCGACGTAGTGAAATTGTATCTGTTTTGGGAAAGTAAACTGATGAGTGCATCCCCTGCTAGGCAGAATGAGTATAAGGAACTCAAAAATGATCTTTTCGTCCTATGAACCTTAAGGTGTATCAAGTTTCATGTTTGATTTTTTAATCAGGATGTTAGAGATGATTTCGTGCCACGGTGAACAAACAAAAAAAGAGGGCCGTCTCAGCGGAAGGAGAAGGACCTGCAGCTTCGATTCTTCTCGGGTGACTAGCTGAACTTCATGAAGGTTCGGATGACTGAGCAAAGAAGTCAAGGAACGAAGCTGCTTCTCTAATAGCCCCGTTGAATAGGAGGGCGAAGGCTTTTTAAAAAAGGGGACAGGAGACGGCCATCTCAAAGCACATCACGACCGAAACAATTATTAAGAGATGTTAAGCCGAAATGAAAGAAGAAATTCATAATCTTTCTCCCTCATCTGCATCCAAACCATTTCGACCGGAGCGACTTTGTTCAATCGCTTTTGCACTTTTTTCTCTGCCTGGCAGGCTTCTCTCGTTTCACTCGAGTTATTTAAACCGAATGGGTCGAGATAGATGACAGCGCCTTTTTCCTCGGGTTCGATCCCCGTCAGTCCCGGCGGATTCAATAAAAAAAAAGACATCAACTCCTCCCTTCTGTCTCATCTACCTACTCCATGAGAGAAGGTGAGCGGGCTGGTTCATAGATCGTTGGGCTTCGATTACCAAGGAATAGAAATTCCTCCGCTGACCTTTATAGTCTTTTCTTTCCTTTTCGTTTGTTTCGAGAAAGAGATCGATCACAACCGCACGTCAGATTTTATCAAGTACGCATAAAGCTTTGGATTTAACGCCTGAATCTAAGCAAGTATAGCGTTGAACTCATCGACCCTAAAACCAATGGCAGTTTTCTTGAACAACTTAAAGGGCTCACCACCTCTAAATTTCGACAAAATGTTCTTACGTAGGTGGTAGGTTCAAATACCCAAGACGAAAGTGCGTACACAATCTTTATGGCTTTAGCAATGAATTTGTGTCTATCAGATATGATGGCAAGTTCTCTGTTATCAGGGATCACACGGTTGAGCTGTCTAAAAAACAATTCCAAAGATTCGTCATTATCGGTATCAACCACACCAAAAGCCATAGGAATTATGTTGAAGTTACCGTCTTGCATGGTACCAGTTAGTAGAATACCTTTATACTTCCCTGGCAAAAAATGTATCATCAACAACAACAACCTTCCTCATGTAGGAAAAACCCCTAATACTTGCATCGAAGACGATGAATAGAAACTTAAGCTTGTCTTGCCCGTCTACTTTGAGCTTTATTAGAGTTGCAACATTCGCTCTTCTAATAGCAAACAAGTACGAGGGAAGTTCTTGGAAACTACTTTCTGAACTGCCGGTAACTAGGGCTCGTTCTTGGCTTAGAGTACGGTGTGATTTCCAGTACTTCATCTGCATAAACGTCAGACTTAAATGTCATAAACGGAATAAATCTACTATACGAAATCTAACTCTACCATACATCAGACAAACTCTACTGCACTGCAAGCCAACTCTACCAAACATTAGACTAACTATAATACACATAATCCAACTCGACCACACTACAATCTAACTCTACTAAAAGCTAGATTAACTATACTAGACTGAATCCAACTCTACCACAATACAACCTAACTCTACCACACTATATGACTAACTCTACTACACGGAATTCAACTCCACCACACATTACAATCTAACTCTACCACACTACAATCTAATTCTACCACATTACAAGTCAACTCCACCACACGTCAGACTAACTCTACTACACGGAATCCAACTATACTACACTACAATCTAACTCTACAAAGGTTATACCAACATTAAACTCTACTGGGAAGATTAACTCTACCATGGCGTAAAATTAAGTTTGTACCTTTAGACCGGATCGCTTGCTCATTGAATCAGAAACATGTCGAGAAAGAACAAATGGCCCAATTTAACCTACGAATTCCAAGTATAACCTTCCTAACACTTCCGTAGACGCTTGTTGTGCACGACCTGATCTCTCTGTAACAGAACAACTATGTTCTCTCCTATACTTCCGGACAAAGAAACAACCACCATCGTCGACACGTGAAGCTCGCATCTCCACTGACATATTGGTACCCAACATTTCACATCCAACACTGTCTTCGATGAAGCAACAACATCGAAGTCAAACCTCAATAAGACAGAAAGAATCTTTAGCCTCGTCATGAGTTCTTTTTTTGATGAGTATCATTGCCCAACAACCAATGCGAGTGCTGACATTTCTATTTCCAAATACTCAGCATTCAAATCCAACCCCATTGCTTTCTCCTAGAGGTTTTTCTTCTCTTCTTCCTTCGATTTTCTACTAACATTGATATAATCTTCATCATCCGAGCTTGCGCTATCCATATCATCGCAACAGTCGAATCTGAATTCCACATCTTCGTCCTCAGCATGTTCAGTTCATGTTTCACATTATTCGGTATACGCTCATTTTTTGGTCCACCTATACTAAACATTGGATCAACTCTACTACACGAAGGAGCAACTGTACTACACCTAGGGTCAACTCTATTATACGAGACATCATTGTTCTCCAACTTACAATGGAATTTCTCGTCACCGTTTCTCCAACTACACTGACCTTTTTCAGGGAAACTCAATGAAACACGTGATCTAGTGGAAATTTCGACACATAGACACATTGCTTCTTTACAAAATTATGAAACAAACACTTGCAATTGTCTATTGTTACTTATAATTACTGGGGGAGTTTCTTTTGGTTGTGAATGAATGAATACATTTGGCATGTAGCTTAGTTTTAGCTCATGACAATGTTCATCCAAACCAAAATCGGCATAAACCATCTCCAGAAATTCATCGAGCCTTAAATGTTCGACAATGCCTATGATCCGACACTCGTACGACTAGTCCACCGAAAAAATCCATCGATTTTCATTATAACTCAAAATCCCACAAACCAAAATGATATGATCCATAGATCCAAACATAAACAGAAAAAGCAAAGGAGCTTCGAATAAGTAAAAGAGCTTCAAGAAAGCTACAATGGCGTCACTTATGGAGGAATCAGTTGGATGCGCGGCAGATGAGCTAATAACTGAGGGGTAAATTCGGAATTTAAACTCTACTTCTAAAGTAAGGCTAGGTTTTCAAAATTAACTCTACCATATTGCACTCTGTTCGTGTGGTAGAGTTGATTAGAGCGCAAACATCAACTCTATTATGCTGGAAAGCTAACTTTACCAAGCACACTTCAACTCTACCACGCTGGAAATCTAAGTCTACTATACACGAATTTTCATTCATGTCAACTCTACTAAGCATACTTTAACTCTACTACACTAGAACTCTAACTCTACCATATTGTACTTTGTTCGTGTGGTAGAGTTGATTAGAGCGCAAACATCAACTCTATTACGCTGGAAATCTAACTCTACCAAGCACACTTCAATTCTACTACACTGAAAATCGAACTCTACTATACACGAATTTTCATTCATGTCAACTCTACTAAGCATACTTTAACTCTACTGAGCATACATTAACGAAAGACCCAAGTATCTTATGGTCATTTCTCTTTGTGTGAACCCAAAAGTCTGCGCCTAAAGTTATTCTTGGGAAGTTATACTTGCAGTAAAAAGAACTGATTTCTCAACATTAATGGCCACACCCGATAAGAAGTTAAACAGAGACAGAACATCCGAGATTCCTTGCAAGGATTTAGATTTTCCATCAAATAAAACCATAACATCATCTGCAAAAGCTAAGTGTGTGAATTCTGGCTCAATACAAAGGGGATGGAGCACAATTTTCCTTGACCTGAAGTAACTATGGAAAATGTTTGCAAAAAACTCCATTGCCATGACAAAAAGGGAAGGAGAGAGGGTCTCCCTGCCTTAATCCTTGATATTCCTTTAAATAACCCTTAAGGCTTCCATTAATATTGACTGAGAACGAAGTGGATGATTTACATTTTGCAATCCAATCAATATATTTGACAGTAAAATTTGCTACCAGTAGAATATGGATAATGAAATCCCACTTACTGGTATGAAAGGCCTTCTGAATGTCTACTGCTAACATACCACGATGAGAGATCGACTTCTTGTTGAAACCGTGGACCAACTCTGTAACAAGCAAAATGTTTTTCACCAACAATCTATTCTTGATAAAAGCTGATTGTGAAGTAGAAATCATAGATGGAAGAATGGATTGTAGTTCTCTTTGCAAGAATCTTAGAAATTACTTTGTAAAGAGGGTCGCACAATGATATTGGTGAGGTACGAAAGAATTCACTCGTATATCCATCAGTCCCTAGAGTTTTGTTGTTTGGCAAGTTAAAAATTTCAAATTTGATATATGTAGATGATACATCCGATTGAAGAAGAAGCTTATCTGAATTCGAGCATCAAAATTGAGAGTAACTCGCTATCTTAATTAGTTTCTCTTGCGAGAGAAGTGTGGTTTCATTTCCAAAAAGATTAGTGAAATAATCCACACACTCCGTTTCAATTTGATCAAGCGATTCCATTTTCACGTTTTCCTCATTCAACAAATTGTTGATTCTATTTGATGATTGCTTGGTTCAGATTACTCGGTGAAAATTAGCAAAGTTGGAATCTCCTTCTCTCTCTCTCTCT
>JAKUCM010009179.1:0-16703 GCA_023374145.1 Lepidium sativum | reverse complement strand
AGATTATGAAGAAGTGTTTGCACCGGTTACAAGACTTGAAACAATTCGCCTTCTTGTTAATCTATCTGCTTCAAATGGCTGGGAGATACATCATCTTGATGTGAAAATGGCTTTCCTTAATGGAGATTTAAAGGAAATTGTTTATGTTACACAACCGGAAGGCTTTGAGGTGAAAGGGAGTGAAGACAAAGTCTATAAACTTAAGAAATCCTTGTATGGGTTAAAACAAGCACCAAGAGCTTGGAACATCAAGTTGAATCAAGTGCTTAAAGACCTTAAGTTCGAAAAATGTATCAAGGAGCCATCAGTTTACAAGAAGGTAATCTCATATCAAAGTTTGCTTATTGCCCTTTATGTAGATGATTTGTTTGTCACAGGGACAAATAGAAGAATTATTGACGAGTTCAAAGGAGAAATGGCAACTAAATTCGAGATGAGTGACTTAGGGAAGCTAACTTACTATCTTGGAATAGAAGTAAGACAACTTGAAGGTGGAATAACATTATCACAAAAACGTTATGCTCAAAAGATTCTTGAAGACTCGGGAATTGATGATTGTAACATGGTTCATATACCAATGGAGTTGGGGTTATAACTATCAAGAGTCATTCAAGAAAAGGAAATTGATGCCACGGATCATAGAAGGAAGGTGGGTTGTCTTCGATATCTTTTACATACAAGACTGGATTTGTCATATTGTGTTGGAGTTTTGAGTAAATATATGCAAAGTCCAAGATAATCACATGGAGCTGCCATGAAACATTTTTAAGATACTTGAAGGGCACAATCACCCTCGGATTATCCTTCACGAGATCTCTCACACACAAGTACCAAAGTTAATCGGGTATAATGATAGTTGTCACAATGTAGATCGGATGATGGAAGAAGTACAACTGGGCACATCTTCTATCTAAGCGAGAGTCCGATTACATGGTGCTCACAAAAGCAAGAAACCGTTGCCTTGTCTTCGTGTGAAGCCGAGTTCATGGCTGGAACTGAAGCTTTAAGACAAGCAATTTGGCTTCAAGAGTTACTAAGTGAAACCATGGGATTGAAATGTGAAAAGGTAATCATTCGTATTGACAACAAATCCGCAATTGCTTTAACCAAGAATCCGATGTTTCATGGAAGAAGTAAACACATACAAACAAGGTATCATTTCACAAGAGAATGTGTTGAGAATGGTCAAATCAAAGTGGAACACATTCCGGGAACAAAACAAAAGGCGGATATACTAACAAAGGCACTAGGGAGAATCAAGTTCAAAGAGATGAGGGATTTCATTGGTGTTCATGATGTAGAGAAAGTCGACTTCAAGTTTAAGAGGGACAATGTTGAATTAAGCTTGAACATAGTAACTTGCTGAGCAAGTTACTTAATAGATAAGATAGAGTTTGTTGTTAGGAGTCATCTAAACATATATTTTCCTATTAGATTTAGGAATGCTTTATCTTGTCTATAAAAGGGAGTGTTGAATATGCCTAAGTGTTGAAGAGTCTCTAAAAGAGATAGAAGGTTTCAAGTCAAAACTTAAAGAGGTCATGTGGGCCTCACATGACTGTTTTACGAGACAAGAGAGGGTAGAGGAGTAATTAACCTCAGTCCAAAAGAGTGTTTTTTGGTCTCCTCCAGCTGCAGCAAAAGGTACAATTGTTGCACGTTCAGAGCTGCAGGTTCAGAAAGCTACAGGTTTCTGCAGGAATTCGCAGAGAGTTGTTGAGGGGCATTGGGAATATGTTTTGTCTCTTTTGTAAGCAAGCAAGTAAGAAAGCAGAATGAGAGACTAGAGAGAGAAACAGACACAAGTGTGTGTAAGGAAGTGGCTGTGAGTTTACAGTTGCTTCAAGGGTATGTGTAACCAAGTCTTCTAGTGGATTCCGAGTTAATCTCGGCGAGATGTAGCGTTTCCACACCAGAAACGTGAACTCGTTAACTTGCTGTGTGCTCTGTTCGTTTTCTTGTTTACAAATACACGAGTGATCCCAAATCAGATAGTGATTGTGAGAGATTGACAACACACAAAGACAAAAGACTGAATCTTTGTCAACACAGAGATATCAAAGTGTGGTGTAACCTAAGAATTTGAGAATGAAAGCTTTAATTTTTGAAAGAGTTTTCTAAAGCAATAAAAAAATGATTATTTATTAATCATTTGAGTTTACAATCGATACTTTAAATTATTCATGGTTCACATATTGGATCTATTTTGTAGATCTACGATGATACAGAAGGAACACTTTGACTTTTAATTGAAAACTATAAATAACAATTTAGATTTGAGAATCCTAGAGAAATATGTGTGATTTACGTTTATCTTTTGAAATAGGTTCATAATTCATTAAAATCCATAATTAAAATATCCGTTAGATTTTAAATCCTTATTGAATAACATGTGTTTTTATAGTATTTTAAAATACATTATACAGATATCTAATCCAATGACAGGTGTCATATCTTTTTTTTTGTCAACATTGGACCATAAATGGCCGGCTTATTAGCCAAGTTATTGCAAATGCAATTGGAGGGACTCAATCCCAGGATATGTAAGTGCGCATGCCTCTTGTGCACTTACCACCTGCCACTAGGATAAATGCCACTTGCAATAGGTGTCATATCTAGGTGTCATAAATATATGTTTGTTTATTTATAATTAGTAGTTCTTTACTATGAATTGTTTTATAATTTAAAAATTTAAGTGTATGGTTAGAAATGTGTCAATATATTTTTAGTTGTGTTATAAAAAAAATTCAGATGCAATAAATTTTATAATGTCACTGAAAAGAAAAAATATTTATTTTCAATAAAACTGAACAGTTTTATAAGAAAAATTCACAAATTAAAAGGAAAATTTCTTAATTAATTACATATTACGTATGAAAAAAGAAGAAAAAAATCAATTCCACACCAATTCCTAGATAAGACTGCCCATTAAAATAGTGTATGTTCATCCAAATTAGAAATAAATATTGGAACATAAAGATTTTAAACATAATTGATTAGAAATAAATATTATATTTTTATTATTTTATTATGATTCAATATAACATATTAATGACTTTTCATTTTTCTTATTTTAAAATTTAAGTTAGTTTTAACCTTTCGTTTTCCGTGTTAAGATGAAAAATATAAATAAAACTATTAAAATTGTATATGTCATATATATAACTATTAAATTTTAATCTGAGCTTTCGTTATATATGTTATCTGAACGTTCCATTTAATTAACACATCTGAGGATTTGACGGAGGGCGATAAGGGTGATCTAGGGTTTCTTTCGTCGGCATATCAGGGATTTGATCTCGGGTAATCGGGAGGTCTGAACGACAACGGGAGAGTAAACGGGAGGATTGGGGCGTCGAGGTTTCATTCAGACCAAGGAGGGCAAGCGATCTCAGGTAAGATTCTGTTTTTCTTCTCCCTCGTCCCAATAATCAGCTCTTGGTCATAATGGGGTTAGTTTTTGTTTTTAATGGGGCTAATCAGAACCCAATGGAAGTCCGAGGATCTACACGAAGACCTAAATATCATCAGGGATTGGGACTTGGTCTAGATCTACGATCTTGGTAAATTTTGGTTTTTCAATTCGATGGTTATATTACCATCACCCTCAGGAGAACGGATTTGAGCCTTATGATAATATTACCTTCATAGTACTCAAATCTGTAGTGATCCAGAGGGGGGTAAAAAAGAAAACATACGGTGATTTGGAGCCGAGTTAGGTGTCTGTTAGTATCTCGGGTATCAGAGTTTATATTCTGGAGTAATGGACCCTTGCATGTGATACTATGCACGAAGCCAATCAAAACCCACAGAGGGTGCAGGATCGGGTTGGTTAAATTTGTGATTTTTAAGTGGTATTTGGAAAATTTGGCAAAAATTCAAATGACAAGTAGACAAGTGTATTGTATAGCTCAGAAGAATTTTGCTGCATACAATCCGAGGATTTTCATTCTCTGATATATGATAGTAATGGCTAAGTTAGCTTATAATCTGGTTTCATTCTGGAATGAAGTATCCATTCTCAAGAATATAACCAAACTATGTCTGCTTTCCCTTTTGTTTCTAGGGATCCTTGACATCACTGGAAGGAGAGTAGGGCTTTTACTCTATCTGGACCAGTTTTGGACAGGTGGTAAAGTGTTATTAGAAGGGATTCAGTATCCAGATTGGACTATTTCGAGGGGCAGAGTTCAAAATGGAATTCTTAACCCTTTCGAGAGCTTGAACTTGGTTTTTTCCAAAGTAAGGTACTTAGGTCTTAAAGACAAAAATTGTCATAGGTCTCAAGCACACTTGTGGTTAATTTGGTTACATTATATTTTAGCTAGATATTGGCCTTGGCTCTATGTTGGATGTTTGTATCACTTTAATCTACTTTATGAACAGCACATAATTCCAGGTATTTTAATCTCACTTTACAGATGTAGTAGAAGGGTATTAATCAAGGCAATTATATGGTGTTCCCTCGACTTGGGAGTCCTATGCTTGGCGTCTTTTCCAGAGAGCTTCCTGAAAGATTGTTTTGCATACACCTTTTTAGACTTCACAATATTCTTACATCCATTGGGTTTTAAGAACATTTGCATACCTAGTTGGACATGGTTTAATGTCGGGAATAAGTCTAACGCTTGTTCACTTCTCGGTTTGGGTGAGGTCGGGTTCTAGCCTTAATGCATTATGCTTAGCTGCACAAACCAAAATCTCGTTAGGACTATCTAAACGTCTCAGGGGGACCTAACATTCTAGAGAAAGTAGGAGTGCTTTTAAGTTATGGGGTTGGATCTCTATTATAGCGGTTATGAACGTTTGGCTCACAACGTGTTGTGGTTATAACTTCGGGTGGGAAGTTTTTGTCAGGAACAGACAGGTAGAAAGGTATGATTCCTTAGACTGCTCCAAAAAAAGCATATAAAAGGACTAACGATTAAACTAATCCAAATTTTTAAACACTATATAATTTGGTTAGATAAATTGACTCATACACTAATGAACAAGTGTCTTCTCTGTCTCCAGGGAAGGAGCCCACAACTTAAATGGGGAATCAGAGACAATATTCGAAATGTATGACATTTACCTTAAATTGAAGTACAAAATTATTTTTGAAATCTGAATCTCAGTATTTTAAGAATATATTACCATAGCGTTAGGCTGAGTTTGATTTTCACGATTCTGCTATTAAATAACAGCGGTGGTGTAATTAGGTTATTTTTAGCTATAAAAGAGAGAGGATCTTATCGATGTTTCTCATTCTATATCTCTTGGCAAATTCTCTAGCTATTGCAAAAAGTCGATTCTAATTCATTTATCCTTCTTCTTATTTGTGAGAATGGCTCAACTTTTTCTCAACAAAAAGAATGGTAAAGTGTCCACTCCACCAAATCGGCTGAGAATAAAAATTCCCAGAATTGATAATTCAGCCTTATGGCCAGAAGTTCGAAGGTGATAATGAGAAGATGCTTATACCCACAGGTTCAAAACGTAGATACCTTTATCTTTCGCATGCCTCAATTCTGGGGATTGGTAGGCAAGGTAACAGGTTTGAAATTTAGGCCATGGTAGATTTCAATTTGAATTTGATTCCGAGGATAATCTCAATGGTGTATTAGACTATGGATCTACTAACTTTGATGGTTGGATGGTATCTTATGTACCATAGAAAGCATTAACTGATGTCGACTACCCAAGTACCATAAGCATTTGGATCCGAATTACAGGACTTCCTTTCAAGTATCAAGTTGAGGAGGTCTACAAACTTGTAGCATGGTAGAAGATATGAGTATTATCCAAATTGATGTGGGGAAAGGTAAGGTTCTGGTCAATTTTCCATGTTCCAAACGATTGATATTCTCTTCCATTCTTGAATTTGAAGAAGGAATGGAATTGAAGGTCATGTTTGACTACAAAAGGTTGGAGGGTTTTTGTTCACTTTGCACACCGAATGACACATTCAGATGCAGTGTGTTATAAGGCTAAGAAGGAGAACCAGATTCCCATCACCTCTAACAAGGCTAAGAAGGTCTGGCAGACAGAAATAGAAGCTTCAAAGGAGCAATCTTGATTTCAAATAACAAGACAAATGGATCTCTATCTCAAAGAGAAGCAGATGCGCCTAAGAGGCTACTTAAACAGGCGGGGCAAGTAAATCAGAATCAGAAAAGTACCCCCAACTTGGGAGAGTCAGCTAGTAGTTTGTTATCCTCCAAAAAAGTGCGCAGACCCTTTATTTCAAGAGGACATTGAAACAGCTTCTCAAGCAGATGGTGATATAAATGATTCAGAGGGGGACATTACTCTGGAACAAGTAACTCTTGCATCCCCACTGAATGTTGCAGATAATAAAGGGGAGTTTCATTCTGGAAATTTCAGTGAAAAGGAGATATTTAGGGAGGAGACTCTCGACGCCTTGGCCCTGGAAGCGGCTGTGCTGCAGGCGTGTGATCTCCCCAAAGCTGAAATGAGTAAGGCTCATGAGGAGTTGGCTCACCGTTTACAACAGTGTAAGGAATGTCGTTTTCATAAACCTCCTTCAGGCAAAAGTAAAGCTAATTCACGTACATCAACACAACTCAAGGGTGTTAAAAGTAAGAAGATGATGGTGATCACAGTGCAGCCACAAAAGAGTCAGCGGAGGACTCTATGCAGCCTTAATATCTATGTCGGTACAAGTAGTCTTCGAGAGGTGTCCGAATGTTGACAACCTTTTTTTGAATTTTATTTCAAGTTTAATTTGCATCTATTGTTGGTTATGTTTTTGGTTTAATCTATCTAATAACCTAAGATTCTATTACGGTTTTGTTTTGAAAGCTATTAACAAGACAACACTTTTCTTAAGAACCTTAGTTCCCTTCCAAATGATGTTAAACGGTTGTTTGGGCCAAGAGTGGTCACTTTTGTGGGCCAATAAGGATTGGGTCTTATTTCTGGGGCGTTGGTCTTATTTAAATAGGAAATTACAGGGACTCGATAGGACAAATAGACATAGAATATTTGCAGATTCTCCACATATATCCATTCATACGATACTTAATGTACGCAAAAAGACACTAATTCAAAAGAGTAGCTTTGCTCCAGTCAAGTTTAATCTTTGTAGATGGCAACCACCTATAGACTTAACTAAATGGAGATTAATTAAAAATGTGCGGTTTTGAAGTGTATGTAATCATATACGACATTATGTGATGGTTGATCTTGGTAATCAGTACAGACCACACAACCACCACAGCAAAGCAGAAACCGTTTGGGAAAACGAAGGAGAAAGATGACTACTCCACCAAAATATGTAAATGGATAATGTTTTTACAAACACTATATTGGAACTGTCAGGGAATTGGCAATAAAATTTCCATAAATTATTTGAGAGATATTTGGAAAAAATATTGACCGGAATTTTTGTTTCTTTCCGAGTCAAAAAATAATTTTCTATTCTTAGAAAAAATCCAGCTACATTTTGGATATGATTTTTTAACCACAGTGGAGCCAACTGGGACTAGCGGGGGGTTAGCCCTTTTTTATTCTGAAACATATAATGTGGTTATCAATCATAAGGATTCTAATATGATAGATATCTCTCTCGAGATCCAAGGGAAAAAACTAGACATTACATTTCTCTATGGGGAACCGAGACAAAATAAGCGATCCTATGTCTGGGAAGGGTTAACCTGAATGGGAATTATGAGGAACTATCCCTGGTTAATCATTGGTGATTTTAATGAACTAGTTGGCAACCATGAGATCCAGGGAGGATCTCTACATCATGTTTCATCGTTTAGAGATCTCAATCAAATGTTCGAGATTGTAACCTTATTGGCTTCCCTCTATTAGGTAATACATGGTCTTGGCGAGGAGTTCAAAATAATGGCATAATTCGATGTGTTTTACACAAGGCTTTTGGAAATAGTGAATGGCATGAATATTTTCCCCGATCTGAAATAAAATATTTTGAAATGATTGAGTCGGATCATAGACCTCTTATCGGCCGATTTCGGGACCCTGAGTATGTCCCTCATAAACAATTTATTTTTGATAAAAGATGGATCTCCAAAACGGGATTCAAAGATGTGGTTGCACACAGATGGAAAGAATTTCCCAATCGTTGGAGTTTCACTTTTGTCTGAAAAATAAAAAATTGTTGGAAAGAAATTTTCCACTGGCGCAGTAAAAATTTTTAATCAGATAATCAAAAGATTCTGAAACTGAAAAAACTCATAGAAGCGGGTAAGAATAGTAAGGTTGTCGAAAATGCCTCCTTACATGAGGCACATTTGAATCTTTGACAGGCTTACGTTGACGAAGAAATTTATTGGAAACAGAAAAGCCGTAATAAATAGCTTCGGGAAGGTGATGAAAATACTCGGTTTTTCCATGCTAAGACTAAACAACGTCGTGCACAAAACCGGATAGTTGGCTTATTAGATAAACATGACAAATGGTTAGTGAAGGAGGTGGAAGCTCAATCCGAAGCAACTTCCTATTTCACGAAACTTTTCTCTAGTAACGGCACCACTAATTTCCCTATTGAGAGATTGGAAGCCAAAGTTACAGAAGAGGATAATCGTTTTGCTGACTAGAAAAGTGACAGAAGATGAAATTCAACATGTCCTTTTTTCGATGAATCCTGGCAAAACCCCAGGACATGATGGTATGATAGCACTATTTTTCCAGACATAAGGGGGGATAGTTAAGAATGACCTAGTTACCCTTATTAATAATTTTTTGCGTTAGGGCTCTTTTGAGAGAGAGTTGAATCAAACACATCTCTGCCTTATCCCTAAAACCTCTCGTCCAACTAGAATGGTAGATTTTTGACCTATTAGCCAATGTAATGTGGGGTATAAGATCATTTCTAAGGTCTTATGTTTAAAATTGAAGAGACTTTTACCCAAACTAGTTAGTGAGACACAATCGGCATTCATGGGCTGGTCGTCTTATTCCGACAATATATTAATAGCCCAAGAGATGTTTCATACTCTCCGTACTAATAAGGCAGTTAAAGGTCAATCTATGGCTATTAAAACAGATATGAGTAAAGCATATGATAGAGTTGAATGGGGTTTCATTGATGCCCTTATGCGCAAATTGGGTTTCTCTGAGCAGTAGATAAAATGCATAATGTTTTGTATTACTAGTGTTGAATATGCTATAATATTGAATGGGATCCCCAAAGGTAGGATCCTGCCAGGTCGAGGACTCCGACAGGGCGATCCTCTATCACCATATTTGTTTATCCTTTGTACGGAATTCCTCATATTTAAAATGAGAGAAGCCGAGTCAAGAGGTCAAATAACTGGGATATCAATTGTGAGGACAAGTCTGACAATATCTCACCTTTTGTTTGCGGATGACACCTTGTTTTTCTGTAAGTCTTCAGTTGATGAAGCTTCGACGATACTTAGCATTCTAAAAGAGTATGAGTTGGTTTCGGGGTCAACAAATAAATTTTGCCAAATCATCTATTCAATTTGGGCACGCGTGTCCCGGAAACTATTCAAATAGGAATACACAACATTCTAGGGATCTCTAAAACTAAAGGTATGGGATCATATTTGGGTCTTTCGGAAAACATGGGAGGAGCAAAAACAAAAGTTTATGCGTTTGTCCACGAAAAGCTCCAAGATAGAATAAATAGCTGGTCATCAAGATTCTTGTCCAAAGGAGGGAAAGAAATCTTGATCAAGTCGGTTCTCACAGCATTACCGACCTATGTTATGTCATGTTATCGTTTACCAAAAAGTGTGATTAAAAAGCTCAATTCAGCAATTGCTGACTTTTGGTGGTCCAATAACCAATCGAACAAAGGAATACACTGGCAAAAATGGCAAAAACTATGTTACCAAAATCCGAGGGAGGATTAGGCTTATGTACCCTGGAAGATTTTAATTCAGCCTTGTTAGCTAAACAACTCTGAAGAATCATCGAATTCCCCGAATCCCTATTTGCAAAAGTGATGCAAGGAAGATATTTTTCTAATAATTGCCCCTTAGCAGTACGTACATCTACATCTCCATCATATGGTTGGAGAAGTATTACATCAGCCACACCCTTACTATGCCAAGGACTTAACAGATGTATTGGGAATGGCAATTCTATCTGAATATAGAAGGATCCATGGATCCCAGATACAATCCCCCGTCCGGCTAAAGTATCTTCCCCTCCTTTATTTTCTGACATAACTGTGGACCAATTTATAGATAATGACACAAAAACTTGGAAAGAGATCTTGGTAAAACAGTATTTTAATTTGGAGGACTCTTTACTGATATTAGGCCTTCCTATACCCCGAATTCCAAGGCCGGATTACTGGGGATAGTACTATACTAAGACGGGAAGATACACAGTAAAATCCGGGTACAACATTGCAGAAAATCATAGTATCGCAATCAATCGATGTATTGGACCAGATTTCCAAAGCCTAATCTCGAAAATCTGGAAATTGGATTGCCCATCTAAAATAAAACATTTTATGCAGGAGGCCATCACATGGTGTGTGGCAGTTATGAACAATTTGTCTAATCGAGGCATTCCATGTGATACTAGATGTTCTAGATGTGGAACAGATCAGGAAACGATCAACCATGCCATTTTCGAGTGTCCCCCAGCACTTCAATCTTGGGCTCTATCAGTTATTCCGTCTGCAATAAATCATTTCCCAGTTGACTCCATCTGGCATAACCTGGATTATTTACTTGGGAGAATACCAGACAACGAGGATACTAGACTCTATCTTTGGTTGATTTGACACACTTGGAAGTCGAGAAACGAACATTGTGTCTCAAACAGGGTTTCCGATCCCCAACATGTTTTACTTCAAACAAAAGCAGAGTACCAAGAATGGCTCTCGGCAAGAAGTGATGTCAAGGGTCCCAGTTCAATAATCAAAGAACAACATTCCCTGAAAAATCCCTTTGGGCTTTTCCCTCCACATCCCATTATAATTTCACAGGCCTACAAATGCTTTGTGGATGCTTCCTGGAAGAGTATAGACTATAAAACCGGCTTGGGTTGGTTCTGTTTTCCGGATTCGGTGGAAGGTGAAGGCATGGGGGCCCGCAGAGTTAGCATGTGCAGCTCTGCCCTTCACTCAGAGATAGAAGCAGTTCTTTGGGCGATGGAATCACTAGTGGCAAGTTCAATTACGTAGGTAGAGGTAACAGATTGTGAGATGGTTTTGAAGGTACTAAATCAACCAAAGGAGGTGGCCAAGTTTTTTGCCCTATCACGAGGAGTTTGCTAGGCTAAGTTCATTGTTCTCCTTGTTCTCTATTTCTGTTATTCCTCGATATTTGATTCACAAACCTGACTCTCTTGCCCGAGGGGCTCGAGAGGTCGAACGTGGATCCTTTATACTGTTCTTTTCCGTAATTTATACGATATCTTACCGTTGACAAAAAAAGACCGTTCCATTTAATTATATTAAAATTGAAAAAAAAAACTAATAATACTTTTTTGATAATAATAATAAGTTATATAATTTTATCAAGAGATAATTGTTTTTCATTATTATAAGAAGTAAATATATATTCTTATTTTCTAGTAAAACAATTGTCAAAATATTTTTTTCTAGATCAAAATATACTAATGTAACATGATGTTTATATGATAATATTATGATATAAGCATATTTATAAATTATATTATACTGCCATATTATATTATACAAATTGGTATGTTTCTTGTATGGTTAAGAAGATTAAGATGAAGGAGATTTAAGACTTAAAATGGTATATTACTTTAATTAGGATTATTTTTTTTCTATTCTATATCCTATATATTAAGAATTAGTTAAGATAATGTGTTATATTTACTTTTAAAAAATAATTAAAAATTAAATCTTATCTTTAAATTAAAACTAATGATGTTATAAAATCCCCAGATTCTATATATAATCTTTTTCGCTACAAATCTATAAATTCTACAGAAATTTTTTTTGACATGTCTATAGGCATTGCTCTAGACAATTGTTTTAGTCTCTTGTTTTACGTAACAATACATTTTATAACTTATTCATATAGTCAAAACGTGATCAATTATAAGAATTTTACATAACCTATGATTATATAAAAAATGATGTTATATTAGTCGGTGAATTATTATATTTATTATTAATAATATAAAAGTCTTGATAATTCAAATAGATCAGTTGTCGGGCTTGATAATTAAATAGATTATATTAATTATTAACATCCAGTAAACAATTTTATTTAGATTAATTGCTTTTTGTTTTTATTAAAGTTAAAGTTAAAACTTTTTTTTTGTCAACAGCAGATTAATTGGGCCACAATTGGCCGGCCCAGTAGCTAATTCCAATAATATAGGTGGGGGGATTCGATCCTTGGTTGTGCAAATGAGCTGCCTTTAAGTGAACTTACTGTTGGCCACTAGGCTAAGAGCCATTTGCAGTTAAAGTTAAAACTTAAAATACTCTAATAATATTTTATAGATATAATATAGGGATTATTAGCAAGTGAAATTTAGCCTAGTGGCAGTTGGTAAGTCCACAAGAGACATGCGCACTTGCACATCCTGGAATCGAGTCCCCCCGCTTGCATTTGCAAAAACTTGGCTAATGGGTGGCCGACCATTTGTAACCCAATGTTGACAAAAAAAAATATAAGGATTATTACAAATGTAACCCAAAAATTAAGTCTAAATCCTAAGACTAATCTAAATTTCAATCATATGTAAACATAAACTCCAAATATAGTGAAATTATAATATTGTCCCTCATGACCAAATAAAAAACAAAGAACCCAATTATATTAATACCTTTGTGAAGAATTGTAGGGTTCTTATGAAATCTACATTGTATAATTTTTGTGAAGTCTGCATTGTAGACTATCCGTGAAGTTTGCATTATAGTTTTTCAGTGAAGTTTGCACCTCAATTATAATTGATATTTAAAACTAAAAATATATAATAATATTTTGAATAAATTTTTGGTTATACAATTTAATTATTAATTGTTTTGAAGTATGAAAAAAAAAAATTTCACAAAACGTGATCATATGAAATCACCAAAGAGCAAGTAGTTCATAAACAAAATATGTTATGGTTTATGGTTGACAACATATGTTGAGATTTATAATTCTTATATTTGAAATATATAATTTATTAAGAATTTATTAAGAAACTTTAATGTTTTTGTTATAAGTTGTATTTAGATATTGAGTCTTAAAGAGGACATATTTGATTTAGGATTTAGCAAATATTGCAGACTTCACGAGAAGTCTATTCAATGGTTTATAGACTCTCGTTGAAGTCTGCATCTGAATTATAGTCGATATTTAAAATTAAAAAAGATATAATAATATTTTGAATAATTTATTTGTTTTTAACTGTTTTGAATTAAGAAATAATAAAATTTCACAAAACATAGTCATATTAAATACTCAAATAACAAGTTATTCACAAACAATATATGTTAATGGTTTAGAGTTTAACAACATATGTTGGTAATTATATAAAATTTGTAATTCTTATATTTGAAATGTATAATCTATTAAGAATATATTAAGAACTTTTAATGTTTTTTATTATAAATTTTATTTAGACATTGAGTATTAAAGAGAAAATACTTGATTTGTGGTTTAATATTTGATTTAGGATTTAAGATTTATGATTTAGCCTATATTACAGATTTTTTGTGTGAAGTCTACTCGATGGTTGTAGACTTCCGTTAAGTCTACACCTGAATTATAATCGATGTATAATTATTATCTGTTCTGAAGTATGAAAATAAAATTCACAAAAATGGTCACGTTAAATCACCAAAGAGTAGGTAGTTCACTCATTCACTCACTCACTCACTCTCTCTTATGTTTTTTTTCTAGATACGCCGTCTCCTCCTCTCTCTCGGTCCAGACCCGTCGTCTCCTCCTCTTTCTCAGTCCAGTTCATTGTCTCCTCCTTTCTCTTGGTCTGCCGGTACGCCATCTCCTCCATCTCTCTCTAAAAAAACGATTTCTTCACCAATCCCTCATCACCTTCTTGGTTTTTTTGTGTAGATTCGTCGTCTCCTCATGTCTCTTGGTTTTTTTTGATTTGAAGATCTCTTTTGTGTTGTTGTTGTTACTTGCTACATTTTATTCAATTTTCTTGTGAGTTTGTTGTTGGATGTTTAGATTATAAGAATTTTTTTTTATAAAGGTGATGTTTTTTGGTCTTCGTTGATTTACTTTTGATAAAAATGACATTTTTTGTTGTTAGTTGATAGACTGAATTAGTTGAACATATAGTTAATTTTTCTTAGTTGGTTAACTAGATTAGTTTAACATATAGTTTCTCTATATGTTAGTTGGTTGATTTAATTTGTTAACCATATAGTTTTGTTATTATATTCGGGTGATTTGTAAACTTCATTTTATGTTTGTAGACTTTAGTTTTTTCGTCTGCAAACTTTATTTTGATTTTGTAGACTTCGTTTTCCTTTTGTGTGTACTTCAATTTTTTGTTGACTTTATTATTTTTTTGCAGACTTCGTTATTCTAACTACATTTTTTTGCAGATTTATCTTCACTAATGGATGAGTCTGAGCCTGAGTTTCCACTAGGACTGTACACGAAAGACAATGATCCTAATGCAGATAAAAGTATAGGCTACTACAGTGGGGATCCTAGTAAGTTGTTGAAAGCACTATCTGAAGTCCTAGACAAAGAAGAATGGGATGAGCTATGCAATTCCAGTTTAGGTGTGTTCTTGAAATTTCATGCAATGGATTTTGGTTGGGCTTCAAGATTGGTGCACTATATGCTTAAATTGCAGCTGCAATGTAAGAAAAAGTACAATATATGGTGTTTGATTGGTGTCCAACCCATTAGGTTTTCTTTGCATGAGTTTGAGTATATTACCAAACTCAATTGTGAGTGGTTTGGTATTTGGATAACCCGAAATATGTAAAAACAGAGGAGATGACAATATCTTGGGAGCTTCTTAGAGTGCCTAAAGATAAGGGACCAAGTGTGAACGATATGCTTGTTGCTTGTGCGGTATGTGAGACATGGACTCGGGAGGATTGACTAAAGTTAGGTTATGGACTTTAAATGTACTCCAGTCAATATCACTAGACTAGTCATGGACTTGACAACTTTTGATGATTATTCGTGGGGAGAAGGTCATTTCAGAAATCTGATAGTCTGTTACGAAAATTTGACTTGACTCTTCTGCATATATCATTGAAGGATTTGTCCAAGTTCTTCAATGTTGGGCTTACATTGCGCTTCCAGATTTTGGGATCCGAGTTTGGAGATCCTTTTGAGGGTAAACCAACTCCATTCTTGCTGGCTTATAAAGGATCAAAGTATCGCAAGTATTTGTTAGAAAACTTGAAGAAACAAGTAACTTTGTGGTGGTTTTTGGAGTTTACTTTTAATAAGTTTACCACCTAAATAATTTTAAAAATTAATTCAACCACAATTATACACTTAAACATGTTAAACATAAACACAATAACTTACACACATAATAAAAATACAAAAAGACAATTATAAACATGTTTAAATAGATTTTAAAAAATATTTGTTTTAGCACACTTCAAATAAAATCTACAAATGTAGACTTCCAATGAAATTTGCAAATAGGTGCATTTGACTAAACTTTGACTTTATAGGTGCATACTTCAGCTGCAGTCTGCAACTTAAACAAGTTAGTTTTGCAATTGGCTAGACATCGTTACAAATTTCACCAGAAGTCTACAATGCTCCAACGTAAATGTAGACTTCAAATGAAGTCTATAAAATAAAAACAGACTTAGTGTGCAATCTACATTACAAAAAAGGTTAGTTCAACAATTAACTAGATTTGATTTTCCTAACAAAGTCTACAAGTCACATACAAACTTTATTTAAAGTCTTCGACCATACACACATCATTTGAAGTCTACATGTCACATGTAGACTGCATTTTAAGTATACTCATTTTTAATATATATATATATATATATATTTATCAAAGTATTGGAGACTTCACATGAAGTCTATAAGTGAAGTCTACAAGTGACGTGTAGACTTCATCTCGAAAGTAAAATTAAGTCAATTGTTGAACTAACATCTACTTTATAGTGTAGACTTCACTTCAAGTGTACTTGTTTTTTGTAGACTTCATTTGAAGTCTACTATAAAATCAAACTTTTGGTCAAATGCAAAACTAACTATTAAATATGCAGTCTTGTAATAAAGTCTACAAAAGAAATTTTTTTTATTCAAAGATGAAAGTGTAGACTTCACGTGTTGTTTAGTATTTGAACCCATACATTAGTTAATTGAATAATTAGTCTATGTGTTGACTTGCAGACTGCACATAAAATCTACTTTGAAAGATTTGAAATCCACTCTCTCTAAATTTTCAAATTTGATTTTTTTGGTATATCTTAGTTAACATGTTTACCTTATTTTAATGCCAAGAGCGACAAAATTAACTTAAATATGTTATATAAGCATCCAAAAGCAATGAAACCTTACATATTTGAGAATTTATTGAACATGAAAATGAAAATTAGAGAGTTTTATGGAAAGAAATGCAGAGAGAATGAAATATGGTGATGTGAGAAATGAAATAAAGAGAGAAATGACAAAGGCTATGTAGAAAATTAGGTAGTTGGGTGTTCATTTAGAGCTTGAAGATTGTTGTTAATGATGGTTGAGAAAATTTAAGAAGATGGTATTTTCAAAAATATTTAAGATTTTCATTTCTATTTGGATCTTTTTATGTTA
>JAKUCM010009178.1:0-15507 GCA_023374145.1 Lepidium sativum | reverse complement strand
AAGAGAGAGAATGGCTTTCTTCTTGCATCTCTAATAATTTTGTTGAAACTCTCACATAAGTTATTCAGAACATCATTGCAACAAAAACTGACCTTAAAGAATGTTTGAGACCATGTAGTTGACCTAATGTTTTGAAGAGAATTATATGCACTATATTATTTTAGCACTTCCAAACTTTCATAAAAGTCTCCCGTTGTGTAGCTTTTTGCTATTCTCCAAAATGTTGCTTCAAGTTTTGGATCTTTGTTTATCTTTTTCTAGTTTTATTTATCTCCGTTTTTAGAGGAGTTAGTCTCTTTTTAGCTTTTTTCAATCTTCTATTTCTTTTTGCAGAATCACAAAGTTAATTTTTTGGCATACAGTGTTAAAAGACTTACTAGAAATCAAACTTTTGTAAATTATATATTTCACCATTAATTTATTCTCTTAATCTAATGAATTATGTTGAAAAAAATATTGTCAAAAAAGCTAATAATTTTGTCTATCTATTTTTTTCGTTTTTTTTGTCAACAACAGATTATATTGGACCACAATCGGCCCAATAGCCAAATTTCTATATAATGTAGACAGGAGTATTCGATCCCTTATACAAATATACTGCCTTAATTGGATTTACCACATGCCACTAAGTTAGATGTCATTTGCCTGTCTATCAATTTACTAAAGAAAAGTCTTTTCTTTGTAAATGCCTCTAGTTAAATTCGTCTGTTATTTTCCTGATCAAAATTTGATTTGATAAGAGTTAAATAATTCCCCTTTGGGTTTTATGAAGTGAATTTGAGCAAAAAAAAAAAAAGAATATTTCCCGTCCAATTGATAATTAAAAATTAAAATAAATAGTTTAAAATAAAATAAAATCTTTAGTATAAAGAGAGAGATGGTTAATGTCAGTCTCACAAAAAGATTCCTAGTCTTATTATCTGTCTCTCTTTCTTTCTTCCTCACTAACACACACAGTCTCTCTTCACCGGGAAATGACCACCGGCGATGATATCTCCGATGAAGACACATCACCAATTGAAGAAGTCCGGTTAACAGTAACCAACACCGACGATCCAACACTCCCGGTTTGGACATTCAGGATGTGGTTTTTGGGTTTAATTTCATGTTCTCTCCTCTCATTCCTTAACCAATTCTTCTCATACCGAACCGAACCGTTGGTTATCACTCAAATCACGGTTCAAGTCGCTACACTACCTATCGGTCATTTCTTAGCTAAAGTGCTTCCAAAAACCCGGTTTGGTTTACCCGGATTTGGATCAACTCGGTTTTCGTTGAACCCGGGTCCGTTTAACATGAAAGAACATGTATTGATATCCATATTTGCAAATGCGGGTAGTGCTTTCGGATCCGGGTCGGCTTATGCGGTTGGTATTATCACAATTATTAAAGCTTTTTATCATCGGAATATTTCTTTTATTGCCGGTTGGTTACTCATCATCACTACTCAGGTAATAATTCTAAATTCAATCATTTTCATTTTCTCAACTTGTTATATATTTATATAATTATATATTATACTCAGTACTTATAAAATTATGAAATATAATTAGACTAAAAAACAAATTTGTATTCTTGCGTTATAATAACGGTAATATAATTTTTTTGTAATTTATACTGTTTAAGTGTGATTGATATGATGTAAAGTATAAGGCTGGATTTTTATAATTATAGCTGATAATATTGTTTTTAGTGATTGGTTTATTGATCAGGGTTTAATAGAAGAACTTTCTAAGTTTCAAAAAATTGAAGATATAGATCACGAAATTGAGTTTGTTGAGTTTATTATTTTATTTTATTTTTATTGATTTAGTTTATAGTTCTTTGTATATTATTTTTTTTCTCACTCTTTTTTTGCTATTTGTTTATCCTTGTAACGTCTATCAAAAACAGAAATTGGTATAATAATTTAGCATTCATTCATATAATAATTTATCAATAATTTGATTCTAGATAATCATGTAATTTGGTATTTGGAATTTAGATTTAAGATATGAATTGGTTTTTGTCGATTGTAACGTGAATATATATAATGAAATTGTAGGTATTGGGATATGGTTGGGCCGGTTTACTGAGGAAATATGTGGTTGAACCGGCTCACATGTGGTGGCCAAGCACTCTGGTTCAAGTCTCATTGTTTCGGTTTGTTTTCAACTCTCTTTAATTTGATTCCATCTTTCTTAATAATTTGATAAATTTAAGTAATATAGTAAAGCATTAGCATCAATCTAGGAGAAAAAGCAACTTTTGGATTTACCTTTATTTAATTAAAAATCTTATAAATCACAAAGTGAATGCATTTTATTCTTTGTATCACTAAGTGTTAAATAATTATAATATACCTCTTATTACTCCAACCAATTTAAAGTTTTTCATCGATAATTTTACAAAATTATAATTTTTTATTTAAATTTTATTTTCTTTTAAAATATTCTACCATCAAATTAGGACATATGTTTTTTGAAGTTTTTAATCAATTGTTGTGAAATTTTTTTGTCAATATTGGGCCACAAATGACCGGCCCATTAACCACGTTCTTGCAAATGTAAGCGGTTCGATTCCAAGATATACAAGTGCATATGTCTTTTGTGGACTTACCACGTACCACTAAGCTAAATGTCATTTGCTTGTGAATCTTTTAAATCTCTAAAATAAAAGATTCTAATTTTTCTCTTTTTTATTATTTTAATAATTTCTTCAGTTTAGATATTTTAATGATTTTATGGTTTTTTTTTCGTCAACAATCTTATTTTTGTCCCTTTTCCCAAAAATCATCTCTAGACTAAAAATAAAATAAATAAAAATTATTTTACAGTTTTATGAGTTTGGAGCATTCGAGTTTTGACTCAATTTTTGGGGAGAATACTCTCATTGACTTAGCCTCTATAATTTTTCTAATGTTCACACTATTTTATTTTATAAATTTCAACCTTTTCATTAATTTGATTTGGATTGATACATCACAATTTAGTTATTGGTCAATTCATTAAAAAAAAACCCACTATGATGATGTTAATGTAATGAACACTAGGCAAACTTAATTATATGGCGTGCCTTTTGATCGATCATAACCACTTCTTAGTCCTTATCCATTTTCTACAATATTGAACATAGGACTTAACGTACATAGTAACCTTAATTACATTTATAATATTTATAAATATCTCAAATTATTAGGAAGATGTAATGAATAAGTATGAATCCACGTGAAGTCAATCTGTACACATGGTGGGATTTTTGTGTCATACTTGACTTCACTCAATCACTCGGTGGATGGTCCACATATTCATTAATCACTTTCACATTTCATAATCATGACATAATACGAATATGAGATTTTGATTATTTTGTTCTTTGTTGACAAGTGAGTTTTCGAATTTATAATAATAAAAAATGGAGTAAATTGTTGAGATGGAAATTGCACATGGTGTGTGGCTCCATACCTATTTAATGTGAGAATATAATTGTGTACAAAGTTTTTTGGTTAACAAGTAAGGGTGGTCGGTCTAATTCGACGGTCTTATTCCACCAGAAAATTTTCATATTTTCATATAACTATGAATATACTTAAACATTGAAACGCTTGTTAATTGCACATAAAACTAAAATTATAAAATCTAATTTCATCCTAACTATCATACATAGTATCAAAAACATCTAAAATTTATCTCTCTTTTTAATTGCACACAAAATGAAAGTTAAAAATCTATCTGGTTCTAAATTTTGAATTTTTATGAAAATAAATAGAAATACTGAGTTCGAACCTGATTTATATCCGAATTGAGCCTAATCCAAAAATTAAAAATTTTTCAATGAGTCTTAAATCAATGGAACTACAAACCCGAAAAAACTCAACCCGAAAAATGGTTCTATTGACGAAAAACTACCTTGATTATTTGGATGTTTTTCATGTTATGTATGTTAGTTCGGGTAAAATTAAATTATATATTTTAATTTTGTGTTCAATTAAGAAGAGAGGCAAAGTTGAGGTGTTTTTGGTACTATGTATGATAGTTTGAGTGGAATTAGACTTTTAGTTTTAGTTTTGTGTGCAATTAACAAGCGTTTTAATGTTTAGGTACATTCATTTTTAAATTGGAATTAGACTGATCATCCAACAATTAATCGACAAAATCTAATTAATAGTCCCAGTGTACTTGAATTCAAAGACACAAGTTCAACTAACTTTCTTATAAAAAATAATTGTTTATTATATGGTTCATACCTTTAGGGATACATTACCATTAGGTTGGATCTATCCGTATTGAATTTTGGTAGAAAAGACAACATATATATAGATCTAACCATATCTTTCATGTGATAGAGTTTAGAGTTTTTGAGGTTATATTTATATACGGAGTCTTTCGATCTAATTGTTATAAAAAAAAGAGTGACATATATATGACATAACTATACCGAAATCTCCAAAATCATAAAAAATAATAATAATTTTGATGATTAAAATCGATGCAGGGCATTACATGAGAAGGACGATCAGAGAATGACAAGAGCAAAATTCTTTGTCATAGCATTAGTGTGTAGTTTTGGATGGTACATAGTTCCTGGCTATCTCTTCACAACACTCACAAGCATTTCATGGATTTGTTGGGCCTTTCCAAAATCAGTCACTGCTCAACAAATTGGTTCAGGCATGAGAGGTCTTGGTCTTGGAGCCTTCACACTTGACTGGACTGCTGTTGCATCATTCTTATTCAGTCCACTGATCAGTCCATTCTTTGCCATTGCTAATGTCTTCATCGGTTATGTTCTTTTGATCTACTTAGTGTTGCCTGTAGCTTATTGGGGTTTTGATTCTTATAATGCTACAAGGTTTCCTATATTTTCATCACATCTTTTCACATCGGTTGGTGAGAAATATGATATTCCTGCAATTGTGAATGATAAGTTTGAGCTTGATCTAGCTAAGTATGCACAACAAGGAAGGATCAATTTGAGTATGTTCTTTTCTCTTACCTATGGACTTGGTTTCGCTACCATTGCTTCTACACTCACTCATGTAGCGCTCTTCTATGGCAGGTAAACTATAAATAGTGTAAACAATTTCATTTTTAATGATGAGGTTAATCCATGTGAAGCGGACTAATCTCACATATATGAAAGTCTGTTGGATAATTCCATATTATATAAAACATTTAGATTTGAAGAATCGAAATTTCCAACACTATATGAGTGAGTATTCAACATCATCTAGAGCCGACTAACCTAGAAGCAATGCTCTAAATTCGGAACAAATTTTGTTATGTATATAAGCAAATAACTTATTGGTTTTGTTTTTGTATAAACAGGGAAATTTTGGAGAGGTTTAGAGTTTCGTATAAAGGAAAAGAAGATGTACACACAAGGTTAATGAAGAGATACAAAGACATACCTTCGTGGTGGTTTTACTCGATGTTGGCTGTTACATTACTTGTCTCTCTTGCACTATGTGTTTTCTTGAACGATGAGGTTCAAATGCCTTGGTGGGGACTTGTCTTCGCAAGTGCCATGGCTTTCGTCTTTACACTTCCCATCAGCATCATTACGGCAACAACTAACCAAGTAAGCAATTGACCTATTAGTAGTCCATATACTTTGTATTTTGTAACAATTAGATTGACAAAGACATGGTCCTAATTCAAAAACTCTATTACCCGAGCATACGCGACTTTCTGGAGTCGGACTTCGATTAATCTATATATTGTGGTTGTTTTGTAGACACCGGGGTTAAATATAATCACTGAGTATGCAATGGGAATCATTTATCCGGGACGACCAATCGCAAACGTATGTTTCAAAGTCTATGGATATATGAGTATGGCACAAGCTGTCTCTTTCTTAAATGACTTCAAACTTGGTCATTACATGAAGATCCCACCAAGGTCCATGTTCTTAGTTCAGTTCATTGGTACAATTCTTGCCGGAACTATCAACATAACGGTTGCATGGTGGCAATTAACTTCTATCAAGAACATATGTCAAGAGGAACTTCTACCTCCCAATAGTCCATGGACATGTCCCGGTGACCGAGTTTTCTTCGATGCCTCGGTCATTTGGGGATTGGTCGGACCTAAGAGGATCTTTGGCTCTCAAGGAAACTACGCAGTCATGAACTGGTTTTTCCTAGGAGGTGCAATAGGACCAGTGATAGTGTGGTTATGCCACAAAGCGTTTCCTAAACGTTCATGGATTCCACTTGTGAATCTCCCGGTTCTACTAGGAGCCACAGCAATGATGCCACCTGCGACCGCGGTGAACTACAATTCATGGATTTTGGTCGGGACGATATTCAACTTGTTTGTGTTCCGGTACCGGAAAAGTTGGTGGCAGAGGTATAACTACGTTCTCTCAGCTGCTATGGACGCTGGTGTAGCTTTCATGGCCGTTTTGTTGTACTTCTCGGTGGGTATGGAGGAGAAGAGTTTGGATTGGTGGGGAACAAGAGGTGAGCATTGTGATCTAGCTACTTGCCCAACCGCTAGAGGAGTAATCGTTGATGGTTGTCCGGTAAATTAAGATCTTATGTTTCAATTTCTCAGTTGATAAAACAATGTATAATGCATAGTTTAAATTTGATATTTTAAGATAAATTCAACTAAAACTCGAGCAAACCAAGAGTAACATATCCAAACGACTTCAAACTTGCATTATTTGAGCATAAAGGGAGAGATCCAAGTCTTACAAACGAAAACACATAAAGACTTCAAACATGCAGTTTCTGGTTCTGTTATTTGAAAATAATCCGAATTCTTAGAGCATCATCGTATTACAGATGTATAAATTTAAGATAAACCAATAAGAAATGGAACTCTAGGCACCAATCATGGAACCGGAGTTCTTCTTGCACTCAGCCAACATGTCCATGTAGAATTGACACTTGCTAATCTCGCTTCCATAGCTGCTGATGCACTGCATTAACAAAAAGAAACCAAAAATCAGTTGACATAGCCTTGGATTTCCTTGAATCCACTGTTCGGAAATAGTGCAGCACTTAGGTTTCAATGTGCATGGTTCACTAAAGGTAAAGACCAAGCTTTATATTTAAGTATCATTGAACTTGCATCAATAATGAAGTGGAGAAAGATGCAAATGTTTCAAAATGAAATTCTGTTCAAGTCTCATGCACTTAGAATCTAAATAAATCTGAACCTAACAGAATACAGAGGGTATATGAGAATAAGAATAAGATTCAATACTTACATCTTGGAAAGCCTGAGCATGAAGGTCACAGGAGCTAGAAAGCATGTTGCTTGCAGCTGGGGCTGCAGATGCAGCAGCAGCCTCAACACCTTCATGTCGAATGGTTCGTGGACCCATCACAGAATCAACAGCCCTATGTGCAACTGCACTTCCAGTACCAAAAGCCATACCTAGTTTCCAAAACACATAACCAAACAGATCAGGAGAGAGACTGATTCCACCCAAACAATTTGGAGACCACAAGAAATGTTTCACATTCCAAAAGATTAAGACAAAATTTGGTCAATTTACCCTGAGCTATGGTGGAACCAATGCCTGAGAGCATGCCACCACCACTACTCGCCTGAGCTGGAGCTGGAGGAGGTGCACTGCGAACTGAAAAATTCCACAAAAGACATATAAATGATTGGAATCAAATGACATAGTCATAAACACCAAACAATATCAAATCAGATTTACCAGTTTGAGGTGGAGGGCTGCGTGAAGCAGCAGGGCGAGGACGAGGAGCAGATCTTCCTGCGAACACAAGTAAACCATAAATCAATCTCGGAAGAACCACAACGATATCTCGAATATCCAACAAATTAAACACCAACTACGGATAATTGTTCAGGGTAATCAATTTCTGAGGCGTAGATTCAACAAATCAAAAATTTCACAGAAGAAAAAACGAAGAAAAGTCCTAACATCCGGAAACCCTAGATAGGTACGATACAAACATAAAGGAACAAACCCCAAACCAAAACACAACGGTTTCTTTATCATTCAAAATCAATAGAAACGGATAGATCTGAACTCGGAAAGTGAAACTTTACCTCCTGAACGGCGAGCCATTTTGATAGAAAGTCGGCGAAGAAATGAAAAATGAGAAAAATTCAACCAAATGGAGCTATAGGCCTCACATGAACTGAGGCGGTTATATTTATAAAGGGAAAAATGGAGTCATCAATCAGACAAGGTACACGTGTAGGATTTTCATTGGTTTTCAATTGATATTTCTACAAGTTGTCAAGTCATTTAATTTCGGCCCAAAACCTTAATACAGTAAAGCCCAATAAACCTGTCTTCTTCTTTCTGTTTTTAGTGGGCCTCAAGGTCCATCAAAATAATACAGTAATACCTCGAGTTTGTTGTTTATGATACAGAAGCTCCTCAACTGATTCTGGCTCTGTCTGTTTGTCTTAACTCCATGGAAGATCTTCATCTTAGGATGATAACGAACAAATGTAGTGTGTAAAATATACGAATATTCAACATAGTAAAACACTCTACATTTTTGTTAATCCCAATTGTCAGAGCTTTTGGCTTTGGTTACACTTAGATTTTACGCATGAATCTTGATTTTGCATTATTCTTCAATGTTGTAGTATAATGTATTTTTGAAAAGTGTTATTCAATTATGTATCAGGCGAATTACATTACAATTTGTTTGATGTATTTGAAATAAATTAAAATCCGGGGTTAGTCAGCATCAACTTGATTGTATAGTATTTGGATTTCCATGGATTTAACGTATTTTGTTATCTGAAACAAGTCTAAATAGAATCTCATACTTTTCTGAAGTATTGTAAGATCTTTCAGTTTTCTAATTACCTTGAAAACATCCATAATACCCAATTCAATAGCATTCCCTTATTGAGTAGATTACTGGTTGTGAGTAAAGTAGAGAAAATGAGTTTAGAATCTTTAGATTCAGATTGTATAAAGTGAGAAATGTTTGAGGATGTGAAAACTATAAAGTGAAGGGTTTCACAAAATCACCAGGAAACTCTGTTGATGGTAACAATTAACATATTAATCCATTGTTCTCAAGTTTTCCACTTGTAAAGATTTTCTAGTTTGTGAGACTGGTTTCTATAGCAATGGCTCTTGTTCCTCTAGCTCCTTTTAATTAAATCTCAATTCCATGTAGTAATAACGTGGGATAAAAGAAATCTTTAAAAAAAAAGACACCAAACTGTTTCCATTGAAGTACTTAAACTGAAAAAGATGTTCTACAAGAGATTAAAAGATCCAAACCAATAAAAAGATACAGTTTTGTTTTCTGTATGATGAAAACTGTGTAGTTCTAGTTTAGGTTGTATTTTTTGGACAATGAGGTTTCACCTGTAAGGATGAAGGCATGAAGGAGGTTTTGAGCAGCCTGGGTTTGATCAGGTGTCCCTGATATGACAATGATCCTATCACTTGTTCCTATAGAAGGTTCATGGACTATGACCCTCGCACCCGACATCTGGTTGAACAAACATCAAATGGTATAAGCTATGCTTTAGCTGTTATGACACTAACTATTGGTTTGTAGATGATCATATCAGACTACATGGGGTTATATGAGGATAGAACCAAGTTGTAATACTTTATAAGCAAAGGTTACAGAACTGCATAAAGGTATCGAGTTTTCCTGACTTCAAATATATAGTTTTTTAAGTAAAGTTGTACAATCGTTGAGTGTAGTCGTATTGACCTAGATCAAAGGTGGCAGGATGGTTTGTACCATGTACAAGATTTTATGTATATGGATTTGGTTTTCTCATGCTTTCTTTTTAGTAAACCTAGAGTTCACTTCCGTTTTATTGCACCCGTTGATGATTTTTGGGTATATAATTTAGAACTAAGAGCAGCAGATGGAAACTAAAACCTATGGCTGCTCTTGTTGAGCAAATAAAACATGGTCTAACCTGCTTTGGATGACACTATGGGCAAACCAAGAAGAGATTTGTAAACAAAAATAAGTCTTACCTGTCTCAGTCGCTGTAGATTGTAGCCATGCTCTCCAAACACAAACCTCATAGCACTTTCAGGAACTTTAATTTCCATGGTTGTGTTTGTAACGATAGCAGATTTGTGTCCACTATATAAGACCAACCCATTATATGTTAAATTATACAAAGATCAGAGAAATAATCTCACATATGAGTGTAGTGCTTTTACCTGCTAAGTACATGGCCAGCCCTTCCAGAAGATAATCCGCCGCTGGGATCAGATAAGCCTCTTGGAGCTGCCCGTGACTACATAAAAACTATGTCTATTAGCTATAGAAGAACATAAACAAGCACAAATGTACAAAGTCTGCATCTGTGTAAGAAGATTTAACTCTTGGAATCTCTCAGTGAGTATCAACAAGCACTTTCATTCACCGCAATATAGAAAAAATAGAAAACAGAGATAGATGTAGACATACCGGGGACGTCCAAATACGAGATGGGGCCTCAGTTAAGTAATGGGAGATATCACTGTGGTCCATAGTGGACCGCCGACTAAATTTAGGAGAATAGCCTGCTGAGGAATTAAATCCATCAGGAATTGGGTCTTCGGGTCTCATGTAAGGATCTATACCAACAGGTCTGGAATAGTTAACTGATGATTGAAACCCACTTAAAAAGGAGTCCTCTGATCTTCTGTGCAGAGATGAAGAGATGGTAGTTGGATGACTAAAGGATTGCTGAGACCCAGGAATATCTGATTGTCCGCGGTATATTCTCTCTGTAGTTAAGGTCTCATTGCTCTTGGTTATGGATTTCTTCCTTGAGTTAGAGAAAAAACTGTCTCGCAGCCTGCTTGTGATATGGTGAATAGCTTCTCTCACATTTGGTAACTCCCCTGAAATCTATTGGCAACAAAAGAATGAGATTATGACAGACAACTCAAAAACAACAATGCTTATAAAAATAACACTATAAAAACTGCATTTCACAATGTCTTTTAAGAATTGAAACACTCAAAAAATTCCCAAGCTAATCCTTTAACCAAGTTTACAACAAGTTCAAGAATCTAATTCTCTTTGTTTGAAAAAGAGCTTCAATTTCTTTTAGAAATATAGACTAAATACCATAAACTTATGACAAGCGTGCAAAATAAATAGACACCAACAACAGACTTCGCTAATAGAAAGCAAAGCTCTAACAGAATGCATGCTGATTCCAATTTATGCTTCACAAATCATGAGAGATTGTTACAATTACATTAGATCTTTTAACCAACTATTATCTTGTAATTGGAAGATGTACCATACCCATAAGGTCAACAAATGATGAAAGTACCTGCACAACTTGATCATTCTCTGAAACACATTTGGGGTTCTGCTCCACCTTTAAAATTTGAATTGTGGCCCCAGTAGTTTTCCGCATTTCCGAAACAATGACACCTCCTTTTCCCAGCAGACAACCAATCTGACTTGTTGGGACAACAAGCCGCGCAGTCATAGATGTCCTTGGCCCATTGTCTACAATTTTTTGTGTGGCAAGCTCAAATAATCTAGAAAAAACAAGCATAATAGCTTTCTGTGCAGGTGAGCTTTGACTTTCAGGGTTCTACATTATGAACAAGTAACAATTATCAAACAATAATAGTATATAGATGGAACAATATTACATAAGCATACATAAAAATGGGAAGAGATAAAAAAAGACCAACCTCTAGCGCAGTTACTGCAATTAAACGTTCGTCACAGTCAGCAAGTACATTTCCCACATTTATGAAGGCGCCTGTTTCACTATGAAGCATCCTAATGACTTTACCCCCAGTCCCAATAACTCCGCCAGCATTTTCAGTGGAACATAGTATTTTAAAAACCACTTCTTGGTCCCCTACTTCTACTTCTGATAGAGGTGGCTTCATGGTGGCAGTGTTAGCCATTGAAGCAGACGTAGTGATGCTTTGAGGATTTGTGTCTAGAGTCAAATAACGATGTGCAAGAATATCTCCATTTGGCCGACGAAGAGTTTCTTGTGAGATAGTTTCTATAGGCCTTCCAGAAGCATACGACCCAAAAGGTGGGGCCATAGCATCACGATGAACCATTTCGAAAGGTCTATGCAAGGTATTATAAGAGTCCTCCCTCTCTCTATGCTGTCGAGAAACATCTCCTCTGACAACATCAGAAGTCCTGTATAATGCTTCTCGAGGAACCATTTCAATATGCCTGCGTAAAGCATCTTCCCGGTCAGCATTAATATGCCTGCGTAAAGCATCTTCCCGGTCAGCATTAATATGCCTGCGTAAGGCATCTTCCCGGTCAGCATTAACATGCCTGCGTAAAGCATCTTCCCGGTCATCATTAGTATGCCGATGTAAAGCATCTTGCCGGTCTGCCTCACCATGCATGCGTAAACAATCTCGGCGGTCCGCCTCAATATGCCTGTGTAAAGTACCCTGAGGATCCACCCTAATATGACTATGATGCAAAGCATCATGACGAATCACATCATTAGGCTGAGCTATATTCCCCCGAGGAAATATGTCAACTTGTCTCAGTCTAGAATCGTAAGGGTTGACTTCAACGGACCTAGGAAGAGATTCCTGAATGATTGTTTCTATGGGTCTATGCAAAGCTGCTTGCAACTGTTCTTCAACATGTCTGTTTCCAACCACCCTTATCTTGTTAACTGATTGACAATCTTGCAGGCAGCGTGAGATGGATATAAGAGCTTTCTTCACAGCAGTAACATTTCCCTCAATCTGCCAGAAAAATTGATGACTAAATATGAGAAACGATATATTACAATATTAAGATAAAAGCAAGCTAAATCAACCTTTTTTCCAAAGATATATTCATAGTTTAACTGAGACGCAAAATGGAGAACTCAATATAGCAAAAAGCCAGAATTTTGAATCAATGTGAACTCGTACCTCCACCATCTCGTCATCAGTATCAGCACAAATCGGCAAATTCTCAGTTCTTATGGCAATTTTGCAGCCAGTTTCTTTCCTAATGCTTCCCACCATTTGTCCACCTTTACCTATCACAGCACCCGCATGGCTAGACTCCGTTAACAATCTGCACACAATCGTACTACTATCTGTTTCCGCCGCTAAAACTTCGAAAACCCTAATCAACGCTCCTTGTGCTTTAGATACCTCAACTTCTTCCCCCTTCTTATCCGCTTCTACATTCCCCTTGTTATCACCACCCAATTTCACCCTAAATTTCGAATCCACTTGTGCAATGATCGTGATGACCCGATCCGGAGACCCAACCGGAGACTCCTCGACCCGTATTTTAGCTCCAATCGATTGTTGGAGCTGTTTGATAACGCTTCCAGATTTTCCAATCACCGCACCGACCTGCAATACAGGGCAGAGCAATCGAAACGCCGCGTGCCCCACCGGCACAACCAGAGGCGATAGAAGCGGCGCTTGATGCGGCTTTACCCTCTTAGAAGATCCGAATCCTGAACCCAGATCAACCGGTCTGGATCTCTTCTCTGTAGGGTAATGAAAGCTATGTCCATGCATGATCTCTCGCTCTCTTCACGGTGGCAAGACAATTCCCGACGCAGTTGTTTTGTGACAGAACTCGAGAGAAGTCTTTGGCAGTTATGTTTTTCTCTTTGTCAACCAATCACTTCGGTAATGACTTAAACAAAAAGTTCAGGACAAATGCAGGGGAAAAATCTGCAAGACTAATTTCGTGAAAAGCCCTCATAATTTGTGGCATCTTCAAAGCAAAAATTACTGATTTTCACGGTTAAAAAATATGAACTTCCACAGATTTGACCAAACAAATACGAAGAAGTGTTGGCAAATAGGTGATAGTTTGTAATTTGTGAAAGATTTTATTTTGAGAAATAAAATTTGCTTTCACAATAATTATGATAGTTTATATTTACCAGAAAACAGAACAATATGGCGCGAAATATTTACCTAAAATCAAATACCGATATAAAAAATCGCAAATATAGATATTTAACAACTTTTCAATATCACTTTTTGGTCGGTTTTAAAGTGAAAATTACTAACTTTCACTAGAAAGCGGTTATAACAAAATAATTATAAATCTTCACAAATTTGCTAAAATAATACAAAGTTTTGACAAAATAGATGAGAGTTCGTAATTTAACAATTAAATGAAAGTTTGTATTTTGGCAAATAACTTTTGCTTGAATGATGTCATTTACGTATATATATTTATCCGGAAACGGAACAATATGGCGCGAAATAATTATCTAAAATCAAATTTAATAGAAAAATTTGTAAATATAGATATTTAACCACTTTCCGAATTGCATTTTTTAGCAATCTTCAAAGCAAAATTTAATAATTTTCACCAGAAAAACCGATAGAAAGAAAAATATTCACAAATTTGCTAAAACAAATAAGAAGTTTCGGCAAATAGATGAGAGTTCATTATTTGACAAGTGAAAGATTGTATTTTGGAAAATAAAATTTGTTTGATGTCATTTAGCTATGTATATTTATCAGAAAATATTGTTAACAATATGGCGCAAAATAATAACTTAAAATCAAATTTCAATTGAAAAAAACCGCAAATATAGATATTTAACTTTTTCTCGAGCAATATTTTTTAGCAGTCTTTAAAAGCAAAAATTACTAACTTTCATAAATTTGCCAAAATATATATATCATGTTTTAGCAAATATGCCAGGGTTCGTAATTTGACAAATAAGTGGAAATTTGTATTCTGGAAAATAAAATTTGCTTGAATGATGTTATTTATCTATGTATATATACTAGAAAACCAAATAATGTGGAAATTTCGCTTTACGAACATAACTTTCCCAAAAAGCTTTATTAACTTATGTTTGGTTTTTCGAAGAAAAGGCGATCTTGTGAGTTGTGATCATACAAGTCGATCTTGATAAATAGATACACGAAATCAACCTTCCTAATACCAAATGTTACAATCAACAAGATCTAGCTAACAGCTGATTCATATTTTTTGTTTGTTTTTATACACATGTAATGAAACAGAGTGATAGTTCAAACTTCATAGCCAGGATTCACGGTCTGCTGCACATCACCATAGCTCTCAAGCTCAGCAACATCCTCAACGCTCCCAAGAAACAGAGGCAACCTCTGGTGAAGCTTGACAGGCTGTATTGAAAGTATCCCTCTTTTTCCATCAGAGGCTTTACCACCAGCTTGTTCCACGAGAAAAGCCAAAGGGTTTCCTTCATAGACTAGACGAAGATGGTCTCTTGGATTCATAGCCACTCCACCGTACAACAGAGTCCTGTGCAGATCAGCTACGAGAGAACAAATGTACCGAGCTGAATATTTTCTCGGGTTTTGGCCTTTGCCTTGTCTCACTGTGTCAATATACTTCCTTAAACCTTCTGGCCAATCGAAGTATCTTGCATCATTGACTGAGTAGATTTGTCCTGTTGTTTACGATACAAGTAGCAATGATCAATTCAGGTTTTTTAAAGCCATGAGTAGAAAGGTTGACATAGATCAACTTATATGTGCAATTATAATCCTTTTACCTCGAGTAGGGATCTTAATGTTTTGATGGGTAAGAACAAATTCGCCTGTCGAATGATCTAATGTGAAGGCGTGTGTTCCCGAGCC